>JAQZBX010006324.1:0-53536 GCA_029593785.1 Cabassous unicinctus | reverse complement strand
AAGAATAATATACTTGGCAAAGTTGTCCTTCAAAAGTAAGGGAGAAATTAAGACATGTATGGACAAACAAAAACGGAAGGAATTCATTACAACTATATCTGCCTTTCAGAAGTCCTCTTTGTTGAAAGGAAAAAATACTATACAGAATCTTGATGCTGAATGAAAAACTAAAATCTCTGATGTGAATAAAATTATAGGTAAATATATATTCCAATATTATTCATTTACCATTTGTAAAGCTTTTACATCTTATAATGCTGAAAATACAAATGCCTAAAAAACAAATGGGAATCTTTGTTACTCCCCACAAAATTCCTAAACATGTAATCTGTGACATGAACAACATAAAAGGGGGAGATAGAAGGATACAGGTACTGTGTATATGTAGGTATGAAGTACAGTTGGAAAAAACAAAAACTAAATATTAATAGCTATAGTATGCTAAATATAATTACCATAGTAGACATAATGAAAATACTTAAATATCTACCCAAAAGGAAAAGATAAGTGATTCAAAATGCCTTATTATAAAAGATCATCTAAAGAAAACAAAGGAGGTAACAGAGGAAAGGAGGGACAAAAAAGGTAGAAAACAAAAACAATTAAAATGGAAGAGATATATTTTGTCTTAGCAGTAATTTCCTTAAATGTAAATGTATTAAACTCTCCAGTCAAAATACAGAAATTGGCAGAATAAATAAAGAAACATGACCTCAATATGGGCTGTTTACAAGAGACCTACCTTAAATCCATAAATCCAAAAAGGTTGAAAGTGAAAGGATGAGAAAAATATTTTGTACAAATAATAATAAAAGGAGAGTGGGGGGCGGCTATATTAGTATCAGTCAAAATAGACTTTAAGGCCAAAATAGACTTTGTTAAAAGAGATGAAGGACATTATATAGAGAGATAAAAGTGTCAATTCAACTAGACAATTTAACAATTATAAACATATATGCATCTTACAGCAGAGTGCTAAAGTATATGAAGCAAATATAGACATTATTGAAGGCAGAAAGACAGTTTAAATAATAGTTGGAGATTTCAGTGCACCTCTTTCAACACTGGATAGATTATCTAAACAGAAGATCAATAAGGAAGTAGAGGATCTGAACAATACTATGAACCAATTAGATTTGACATACTTAGAACACATCATCCAACAACAGTGAAATACTCATTCTTTTTAATTGCACACAGATCATTCTCTAGGATAAGCCATATGTTACAGGACAAGAGAAGTCTCAATAAATTTAAATATTTTAGTTTAAATATTGTATTTAATTTTATATATGCCTATATAAAAAGAAGGAAGATCTCAAATTAATACATCTCAAATTAACTTTACATCTTGAGGTACTAGAAAAATTAGACCAAGCTAAAACCAAAGTTAGCAAAAGAAAAGGACATAGTTAAGATTAGGGATGACACAAATGAAATAGAGAATAGAAAAGCATTTTTTAAAATAGAAAGGCATTTGACAGACTAAAGAAAACAAAGAGTTGGTTCTTTGAAAAACATGAATATAACTGACAAACCTTTAGCTTGACTGACAAAGAAAAGAGAGATGACAATAGCTAAAATCAGAAAAAAAAAATGGTGGTATTGCTATAGGCTTTACAGAAATTTTAAAAAGTTTAATAGAATACTCTGAACAAAAATATGCAAACACACTAGATAATTTAGAAGACAGGGGGAAAAATTCCTAGAAATACATTACTTACACAAATCGACTCAAGAAAAAATATAAAACATCAACAAATCTATAACAAGTACAAAGATTGAATCAACAATCAAAAACTTTCCACAAAAAAAAAAGTCTATAACCAAATGGCTTCACTAGTGAATTCTACCAAACATATAAAGAATTAATATCAATTCATCTCAAACTCCTCCAAAGAGATCAAGAGATGGGGAAAACTTCCTGATTCATTCTGAGGCCAGCACTACTGTGATACCAAAGACTACTAGAGACATTACAAGAAAAGAAAATTACAGTGCAGTTTCCCTTATGGATACAGATGCAAAACTCCTAAACAAAATATTAGAAAACCAAATCCAATGGCATATTTTAAAGAATATGCAACATGATCAAATGGAATTCAATCCGGGTGTGCTCAATATACAAGCATATAGGTGGCTCAATATACAAAATCAATCAATATAATACACTATATAAATAGAATGAATGAAAAAACTGCATTATCTTAATAGATGTGTAAAAGGCCTTTGACAATATACAGTACCCTTTCTTCATGAAAAGCACTTAGAAAAGTTGTAATAGACTCGTTCTTTTCAACATGATAAAGGCCATTTTTGAAAAGCCCACAACTAATATCATTATGATGAAAGACTTAAAGTTTTCATCCTAGGATCAGAAATAAGACAAGTATGCCTGTTTTTACCACTGCTATTCAGTATTGTACAAGAAGCTCTTGTATGAGCAATTAGGCAAGAAAAAGAAAAGAAATAAAAGGTATCCAAATCAGAAAGAAGATGAAAAACTATCTCTATTTTCAGATGACATGATCTTTATAAAGATAAAACAAAGGAATCATAAGAAACCTATTAGAGCTAATAACAGAATACAGTAAAATGGCAGGAAACAAGATCAACATACACAAAAGTTGCATTCTTATAATTAGTAATGAACAATCAAAATAAGAAATTAAGAAAACAATTCTATTTCCAATAGCATCTAAAATAATGAAATATCTAGGAATAAATTTAACTAAGATACAAAAGATTTGTATATTGAAAACTACAAAACATGGCTGAATTTTAGATCATTAAAGAAGATTTAAATAAATGGCCAGACATCAAATGCTCTTGGATTGGAGGAGTTACCGTTGTTAACATGTCAATATTCCCAAAAGAAATATATAAATTCAATGCTACCTCTCTTGAATTCCAGCAGTCCTTTTTGCAGAAATGGAAAATCCAATCCTCAATTTTTTATGGAACTTCAAGGGGCCCTGAATAGTCAAAACAATCTTGAAGAAGAACTGATTCGGGAAACTCACACATCCCTATTTAAAATTGTATTACAAAGTGTCGGTAATCAAAACAATGTAATACTGGCACAAAGATAGACAAACAGACCAGTGAAACATAATTGAAATCCCAGAGATAGACCTGCACATCTATGGCCAATTGATTTTTGACAAGGGTGGTAAATACATGCAGTGGGGAAAGAATAGTCTCTTCAACACATGGTGTGCAAAATGGATAAAATAGATACCCACATTCAGAAGAATGAAGTCAGTCCTTACCTTACACAATACACAAAAATCAACTCAAAATGGATCAAGACTGTAAATTTAAGAGCAGAAACCACAACACTTAGACTATAACATAGGAGCAAATCTTCATTACCTGGCATTTGGCAATTGATTCTTAGATATGACTACAAAAGCATAAGCAGCAAAATTAACAATAGATAAATTTGATTTCATCAAAATTAAAAACTTGTTCATTGAAGGAAATTATCCAGAGGAAAAAACCTACAAAATGGGAGAGAATAGTTTCAAACTATATATCAGATAAGGGTTTACTATCCAGTATGTAGAAATAATCCCTACAAAAAGTCAAACAACCCAATTAATAAATGGGCAAAGGACTTGAATAGACATTTTCCTAAGGAAGATATGCAAATCGACAATAAGAACATGCAAAGAGGCTCAACATCATTTTGCACAAGGGAAATGCAAATTAAAATCTAAGTGAAATACCACCTCATGCTCACCAGGATGTATATTATTTCTTTAAAAATAGAAAATAGCAAATGCTGGAGAGCAAACAGAAAAACTGGAATATAATGTGCAATTTGATGAGAAAGTTAAAATGGTGCAGCCTCTGTGGAAAGTAATATGATCATTACCATTTGACCTAGCAATCCCACTTCTAGGTAAAAAGAGTAAAAACAGTGTCACAGATACTTGCACACCAATGTTTAAAGCGGCATTATCCACAAGAGCCAAATGCCGAATATCCTTCAACAAATATGTGGGTAAACAAAATGTGGTACAAACACAAAATGGAATATTATTCAGCCATAAAGAAACGTGAAGATTTGAAACATGCTGCAACATGGAAAAACCTTGAAAACAATTATCAGTGAAATAGCAAGGCACGTAAAGACAAAATTGTATATCATTTATAAGAGACGACTAAATATAGAAAATTTGCAGAGAGAGAAAGCATATTATAGGTTATCAGCAGTGGAGGGTTTGGGTGGATGGGGAAGGGAAATTGTTGTAAAAAGAAAAACAAAAGTTCAATTAGAGCAATGATATCTCTATGCAAAGATCACTTGGGCACATAGAAATGATTGCTGAGATATCTGTGACTCTCCAATATTGGCTTATAGACTTCAGTATAAAAACGAACACCTTAAAAATGAATCTACAATTTTTCAATATACTTTTGAAATAGTGAAGATTCCCTTATGATGATTTAATAATTTTATAATTAGTTTAACAAACTAAACTAGTTATTTTGACAACCAAAAGATTTGCCATTAATGATGAATCAGGTAGAATCTGACCAAAATCTAGTCTTCATCTGCCTTTTTTTTAACCTCTAGCCTGGTTTCATATAATATAACTGAATTCTTATCCCAAATCTTTTTATCTGTTTTCAATATTTGAAAATTTTCAGGAGCACCCAGAAGATAATAGTGGTTCTAGAAAAATCAAAGTACAACTAAATAGAAAAGACCTGATAAAAGAAAGTTAAAGACTTTTCCCATCACTTTTGCCCCACCCCCAATACTTGCTCCATGGAATACCAAGGGATCATTCTTCCCATAAGCTCTTTTTATTTCCCTTCTCATCCAGTTGGGATCATTTCAAATAATTTCTGAAGATGTTTATAGCAGCACTGATGTCATTCTGTTGCTGCTGGTTGGAAAGAATTATTTTGACTCCCATTTTTGACAAACCTGAGATATGGGATATGAGAACAATTATTATAATTCTAGGCAATATGTCTAAGTATTGGAAAGAAAAATGAAGCTGAAAATAACCAGGTTTTATTCTGAATACATTGTTCCCAATTTCAGTTAAAGAAAAATTAAATAACAGACTACCAAAAAATGGCCTTTTCAAACGTATAAGGAATCCATTAATTTGTTCTAACAACCCACTACCTGTCTTCACAACATTGCAGCTTGTAAGCTAGGAGACAATGAAAACAAAGGGCAACCTCTGAACTGCCTTAATTTACCTAAAGTTGTTATGTACTGAATCACAGAATGGGAGGGTCGATAGAAGACCACGGATGAGGCAGCTGTATACCTCGGATGAGCTGAAGAGGGAATCCAGGTGGAAAGCCAAAACCCACATCAGTTCTCCCAACCCATGCCACTGGGCTTGTTAACCACAATGTGTTCTTAATTTTTCTCTTCCCAGAACAGAGCTGAAAGGAGGGAGGAGGGAAGCAAGAGGGAAGTTGAACATTTCATCTCCAGTAGTTTTTTTGTCAAGGAATTTAAGAATGGCACTAAAAGGAAATTCAATCCAGAGCATCCTTCCCTACTGCAAAAATTCTCATCTCTGTAGCCTCTGAGCAACACAGAATATCAGTGTCATCATTTTATAAAGGCATCACTCCACCAGCCATAAAAGTGCAGGAGGTGACTGATAATAATTAATATATCTCTTAAATTACAGCCTCTGACAATATTAATGATGGATATGTCATGGGTAACATTACATAACAAAAGATATATTGAAGTATTTTGTTATATGACTATTCCATCACTTAGATTTCCTGCACCAGCTACTTTCCTTTCTTAAACTAGGATTGATGTAATCATTAACAGTGGCATTTTCAAAGGTCCAGTTGTACCTCTAGGACCAAGTTTTCATGGCCAGAGCAAGATTTGCCTGCAGAAATACATTTTCAAAGTTTCAATCGAAGATGGATTTGACTCAAGCAAAAGTACCACCCACCATAGCATGTAGATGTTATACTCTTTTTAGTGCAGCTGAGGATTAAGGGAGTCTGACTTATGATTTCATTTTTTTTAAATCAGAGAAAGTCAACTTGATACTTTTTAAAAATTTAGCTCTTAATTTACATTTGACTGTCAAGGGAAAACTCAGGCATCACTGTGTATTTCCTTTAATTTAATTATAATGATTTCTGCATTTAACCATGAACCACAAATGATTTTAATCATGCATCATTCCCCATGGTACACCTTACATAATGCAATTGCATGCATGCTAAAGGACAGCACAAAAATATCCTTTTAAACATAGAGAATACCTGGTATGCAAGGAATTAATCCTCAAAACATAAGGCACTCTCTGAGAGGGCAGAAGACATAGATTCAGAACCAAGCTAAAGTATATCACACATGTGTTTTCTGTACCTTTCTCTATCCTGCCAAACTAGATAATTCCAATAAAAAGTATCCACCTTGGGGCCTAAAATTATACCCTTAAAATTAACAGTATAATTACCCTCTCTGTATTTCTTTTTTACCTGGAAGATACAACATTTTTCTTGTGGCTTCAGGAAAGAAATGCTAAGAGTTTAATAGAGGGGGAAAAAAGTATCAGGGTTGGCAACTTCATATATTACTTTGAAACATATGTTCTAGACTGTGGCTATTAGCATCCCAAGGTCAGATGCAGGACCAGGAGTCCTGTCCTAAAAATAAAGCAGAGAGCATTAGATGATCCTTTACATTTGTGATTTATACCTGCACTAGAAATAAATTTTTGCCATTGGAAATGTACCATTAGAAATATATTTTTAACCAGAAGTGGGTGGAAAACTGATTCAAAAAGATTAAATAAAGAACAAAGTAAGAAAAATTTTAACATTTCCATTCAAAGGTCTGGATAATATAAAATAAAAATCAATCAATATTCCATGTAAACCAATTAAAATTTGTAAAAAAAAATTTTTTTTTTTTACAAAAAAGACTGTAAAGTCACTAGTAATCTAATAGTTGAAGTCCCTGATATAATATCCACAAAGTAAATAATGTACATATGAGCTAGAGGTCACACGTTTCAGGTGAAATATTTTTTCCAAATTTTACGTATTTAAATATAAACTTCATAGATAAATTATCATAAGTAGATTTGAAATAAAATTTATCTATTCATTGTGTTTTATTTTACACTATATTCCACAAAATGTATGTCTAACATATTCTTTTTATTTAAAATCAATAGAATCATAGTAAATGAAAAAAAAAAACAAAACTTTCATTTCTAGTGAATACAAAATAGTTGATGAAATTTCAACAATCATTTATAAGTTTCAATTTCCTCAGATTCAACAAGGAATTGCAATTTCAATTTTTGTCATCTTTATAATAGAACTTATAAAAGATAATATCTCTATAAATATTGATGAGTACTGACATACCATATTTCCTTTCTAAAACAAATTTACATATGCATATTTACTTCTCTTTTGCCCCATTTTCCTTTCCCATATATTAAATTTTTCCTATTTTTTCAAATTCTTTTTCTCTCATTTCTTATTCATATGGGACTTCTTCTCTTATCTATTTATCTATTAATTTAATCTTAATAATAGATTGTAATTTTCATTTTTGTTAACTGATTATTTTATTTTCAAATTTTCCAAATTTAAAAATAAATGTGGTTTATAAATAGTGATTTTAATTTTTTCTCAACTCTCCTGAATACAAATAAGTGGAATATGATTGTATGTTTTTAAGATTTTTTTCTTTTTCCTGAGTATTCCAGTCAAACTCATTTATTTTGTTTGTAATCTTATAAATTTGCTTCTGTTTCATGTAATCCTCAACTACCTGGTAATTTTGGGGGTTTGAAGGAACCAGTGCATAGCTCTTCTTTCTTTCTCTGGGATATATAGTATTTTGGGTATTTGAAAATAAAGGATATTCTCTAAGCTTTGGTTGTATGCATCTACACATAGCCATTATATTTAATTTCATAATTATGCCATTCACATTATAGAGACTCCTAGATTTTTGTTTGTTTGATATGTCAATTATGGAGAGAATTATGCTAAATTCTCCCAGTGTGTTTGTGACTTTAAAAAACCATTCTTGTGATTTCTCAATTTTTATGATGTGTATACAAATTCATTATTATTATATATTCTTGGTGATCTTTTCTTTTAATCATAATTTGTAGATCTTTTTAATCCCAAATAACAGATTTTCTTTCATCTCACATTCATTCTTAGAGCATCTCTTTTGTGTGTAGCAATTAGATGTTTTTATTTGCTGATCTAACAAATCTATGACTGTCATTAATGATTGTGTGTCTGTTTGATCTATTAGTTATTTAAAGAAATGTGTTAATGTTTACAATATGAAATGGATTTATCAATACTCCTTGTAGTTGTGTTCATTTTTTCTTTACACCTTTTGAGGATATGTTATTATATGTAGAGAAATTTTGTTAATGAAATGAACATTTCATCATTATGCAATAAACCTCTAAATCTCTGGGAATATTTATGTTTTAATGACTATTTCTGTGATATAAATACAGGGACACCAACTCTCATTTGTTAAATAAATAATGCTCATTTACTGTTTTTTGTTTGTTTGTTTTTTGAGGTACCAGGACCAGGGATTGAACCTGGGAGCTCGTGTGTGGGAAGCCGGTGCTCAACCACTGAGCCACATCAGCTCCCTTATTTACTGATAAAGCTTTAACTTCTGTTATCTATCCATCTCTCTGAGTCTTTCTATTATAAACGTGTTTTTTATGAGTATATATTGGAATTTTAGTTTATTTTTCTGGTCTGGAAACTTTATCCTTAAATTTGGACAACTTAGTCCATTTACATTTATTAAGATTTCTGGAATGAAACTACCATTTTATTGAGCACCATATGCTTTATTTTCTGTGTGTCTTAATTTTAAATCACATTTATCTACTTTGGATTGATTGATTTCTCCTTATTATTCCTTTTTTTCTTCCAATTATTTAGAAGATATATACCTAATGTCTTTTATTTAGGATTAACTTTAGATTTCAGATGCATAATTAAAGTTTGAAGAAAATCTACATGTTCACCCCTCCCCCCTTTTTAATTCAAGGACCTTAGAGAACCAGAAACATGCTGATAATCTAGCTTTCAAAACATAAGAAGATAAAATCCCGTTTTGTAGTATTTGCCATATTGCATGGTGTAAATATTGCATCATGTCTGATTTCAAGCTACCAAGGTGATATCAATGAATACCGACTTGAGTAACAATGTGAAAAATTGGTTTTTGTGAGAAGTATATTCCAAGTACAGTGCACCATTGCTTAGGAAGCTTAAATCCCCTTTGGCCTATATGCTATTGATCTCCTGAGAGTTTAGTTCTCTCAACATTTTATTTCATTTGGTTTTTACTCAAGGAGCATTTTTATTATACTCTTTAAAGGGATAAACATTATATTGTTTTTAATGTAATTTAAAATGAGATTTTATAATTGTAGAAGCAATACATTGTAGAAAATTAGAACATACACAAAAATATATTAAAAATATACATGTATATAAATACATAGTCTACTACCCAGAGATAACTTTTGTTAACACATTAGTGCTTATTTTTCTCTATCTTTACATACTCACACACAAGTACACACATATTCTTTTTTAAATTATTATTTATTTGTTTATTAAGCAGTTTTATTGAGTTATAGTCACATATCATATTATCTATCCAAAATGTTTAATCAATGGCTTTTAGTATAATCACAATGTTGTGCATTTCATCTCAAAAATTTTAGAACAATTTCATTACTCCAAAAAGAAATACTCCAAACCTCTCAGCATTCCTTCCTCTGGCTTATATAACCACTAGTTTAATTTAATCTTCATAAATTGATTTATATTTACATTTTATATAAATAAGATTATGTAATATGTAGTACTCTGTGTCTCATCTCCTTCACTTAGTATACTGGTTTTTTTGGTCTGATATTAACATTTTGTAGTATTTACTTACCTTTATTCAGCTTCAAAGAAAAATGGTCTTATCTATGCAATCTTCCCCATATTTGTATTTCACATAATATATTTATATTTCACATAATATATTTAGTTCCTAATAGGGGAATCATAAAGTTTTGTCCTTTTGTGTCTGGCTTACTTCATTCAACATAAAGTCCTCCAAGTTCATCCATGTTGTGATATATTTCATGACTTCATTTCTTCTTACCACTGCATAATATTCCATCATGTGTATCCTCCACAATGTGTTTATCCATTCATCAGCTGATGGACATCTAGGTTATTTCCAACTTTTGGCTATTGTGAATAATGCTGCTATGAACATTGGTGTGCAGATGTCTATTCGTGTCACTGCTCTCAGTTCTTCTGCATATATATCTAGTGTGATGGTTAGGCTAATGTGTCAACTTGGCCAGGTAATTGTGTCCAGGTGTTTGGTCCAGCAATCACTGGGCTAATAGTAATGCAAGAATATTTATGGACTTTGGTCACCAGTGAGTTTACTGGGTGGATGGCTGATTATATTTGCATCAATCAAGGAGATTGACATCAGCAACGGGTGACACTTTTATCCAATCAGTTGAATACCTTAAAAGGGGAAGTGATTTCAACATTCGGAAAGAATTTCCCAGCTTGTCTTTGAACAGCCAACTTCTCCCAGAAATTCATCAAGGATTTTCATTGGACTCTCAGCAGAGCTTCTGGTTTGCAGCCTGCCTGCGGAACCTGGACTTGTGCATCCCCACGGTCATGTGAGAGACTTTTATAGAATCTCATATTATTGACAGATATCTTCTGTTGATTCTGTTTCCCTAGAGAACCCTGACTAAGACACCTAGTAATGATATAGCCAGGTCCTATGGCAAGTCTATATACAACTTCCTTCAAACTGCTGAACAGTCCTCCAGAGTGGCTGTACCATTCTACATTTGGCTTTGCAGATTCTCTCTATTGCTTGTTTATTATCGATTTCATTTATTTCTGCTCTCATCTTTACTATTTCTTTCCTTCAGCTTGGTTTCGGATAGTTTGCTGTTCTCTTTCTAGTTTTTCCAGGTGTGCAGTTAGATCATCAATTTTAGCTCTTTTTTCTTTTGTAAAGTAAGCATATAGTGCCATAAATTTCCATCTCCACACTGTCTTTGTGGGGTTCTGTAGGTTTTGAATAAGTTGCGTTTTCATTTTCACTCATCCCAAGATATTTGCTGAATTCTCTTGCAATTTCTTCTTTAACCCACTGATTATTCAAAAATGTGTTGTTTAATCTCCATATTTTTATGAATTTGCCTTTTTTCCATCCATTATTGATTTCTAGTTTCATTCCATTATGAGCAGAGAAAGTGTTTTATATAATTTCAATATTTTTAAATTTATTGAGACTTGTCTTGAGACCCAACATATGGTCTATCTTGGAGAAGGATCCATGAGCACTTAAAAAGAATGTATATCCTGCTGTTTTGGGGTACAATACTCTATAGATATCTGTTAGGTCTAGTTCATTTATCATATTATTCAAGATCCCTGTTTCTTTATTTATCCTCTGTCCAGATGTTCTGTCCAATACTGAGAGTGGTATATTGAAGTCTCCAACTATTATTGTAGAGATATCTATTTCTCCCTTCAGGTTTGACAGTATGTGCCTCACGTATCTTGGGGCACTGTGGTTAGGTGCATAAATATTTAATGTAGTTATTTCTTCTTGCTGAATTTCCCCTTTTATTAATATATAATGACCTTCTTCTTCCCTTATAACAGTTTTGCATTTAAAATCTATTTTTTTCTGATATTAGTATAACTACTCCAGCTCATTTTTGGTTACTATTAGCATGGAATATATTTTTTCAACCTTTCACTTTCAACCTGTTTGTGTCCTTTCATTTAAAGTGAGTCTCTTCTAGACAACATGTAGATGTCTCATTTTTTTTTTTAATCTGTTATAACATTTTATATCTTTTGTTGGGGAGTTCAAGCCATTAACATTCAATGTTATTACTGTAAAGGAATTACTTACTTCATCCATTTTGACTTTGGCTTTCTGTTGTCTTATCATACTATTGCCTATCTTTTTCCCCTTTAATTTACCATTTGTAATAATCTTCATTTCTACAATCTTCTCCAAGTCTCTCCCCTGTGTTTTTTTCCTTTCAGGCTTCAGCATTCCCTTCAGTATCTCTTATAATTCTGGTCTTTTGGTAACATATTCTATCAGTTTTTATTTGTCTGTGAAGACTTTGTATTCCCCTTCATTTTTGAAGGACAGCATTGCCAGATACAGAATTCTTGACTGGCAGTTTTTCTTTTTCAATACTTCAAATACATAATACCACTTTCTTCTCTCCTCCATGGTTTTTGTGAGAGATAAGCATTTAACCTTACCAAGTTTCCTTTGTATGTGATGCTTTGCTTTTCTCTTGCTGCTTTCAGAATCTTCTCTTTATCTCTGATATTTGTCATTTTGAATAGTAAGTGTCTCGAGGTAGATCTATTTGGATTTATTCTGTTTGGGTTGTGTTGTCCTTCTTGGATATTGATATTTCTGTCTTTCACACCGTTGGGAAGTTTTTGGTCATTATTTCCTCAAATATTCTTTCTGCTCCTTTTTCCATTTTCTTCTCCTTCTTGGACACCAATAATGCGTATGTTTTTGTGTTTTGCTTTGTCATTCAATTCCCTGAAACCCTGTTCCATTTTTTCTATTTTCTTCTCTTTCTGTTCTCCTGTCTTTTCCAGTTCAGATGTTCTGTCTTCAAAATCACTAATTCTGTCTTTGAGCAATTCAAATCTGCTCTTATGTGCCCCAATGTAGTTTTAATCTCATCCATTGTGTCTTTCATTACCATAAGGTCTATTACTTTTCTTTGCAGACTTTCAAATTGTTCTTTATGCTCATCCAGTGTTTTCTTAATAGCCTTTATCACTTTAGTCATATTTTCTTTAAATTCTTTAAATTGATTTTGGAGAGTTGTGTAATTATCAGTGATTAATTGTCTTAAGTCCTGTATCTCTTCAGGATATTTAATTTGTTCCTTTGGCTGGACCATCTCTTCCTTTCTCCTAGTATGGCTTGTAATTTTTTGCTGATGTCTAGGCATCTGAATATGTTGCCTAATTTACTCTACTGGACAATTACTCTTTCTTGCCTATTGTTAATATTCTTTCACAGCTCTTCTTTTATATTTATTTCAACTTATTCTAAGTCTTTAAAATTGCCCAGCTTAAGTTAAAAAATTGTGCCAGGGACACACTAATGGGGTGCAGATTTTCTCCCAGGGGTGGGGTAAAGAAAGCCCTAAAAGCACTTCTTATGTATGCAATTTCAAGACCCGCAAGCAGATGGCACTCATTGGTCCACCTTTCTACAGAGGTGTATCTATCTTGATTTTCCTTTGTTTTGGTCTGGCTGGAGCCAAGATTCAAAGCAGGCTCTGTTGACCAAATTTACTGAGGAAAGCTCCCTGACTCCCCCTCCTATTTCCCTTGTAACAGCTAACAGGGAGGAAGATGCCTGCTCCCTCCCAGTCAGCTGCAATATAGGGGTTTAACCCTCCTTAATATCGCATGGGTGGGGGATGGGAGCCTTTCCCAGTGGCCGGGAGGTTTAGTAACTCACAGTTTGTTGCTTCAGATTCTTCATCTCTCTGTCCCTCACCCTCCTGGGAGTTGTGAAGTACTCTACTGGTCTGCTGACCTCCAAACTAGGTATCTTGTACAGCTTTTGACTATTTCTCCATTGTTTTTTTGAGAGACCTGAGACTTGTCTGCCTAATCCAATGCCATCTTTGCATCTCCCCACACATATTCTTTATATATGGTTTATCTAAACTGGTATACATTCCTAGAATGCATTTTGTATAAGATCTCTAGGTCTCTAAAAGAAATCCACTACTTTTTCTTTATACATTGACTCATTTAAGAGACATTGGTCTGCTTGTCCTAAGGAACTTTCTTTTTATAATTGTTTACTTGCTTCCTCTGATGATGTTAAGCTTGCTCTTCTATCATGTTTTTCTTGTCATATGAAAAGTAAATATAAAGGTTTTGTGCATTAAAAAATTTTGGCTAGACTAATCATATTGGTGTAGACCTCTTGATTCCTTGTTGCAATATATCATTGCATATCTGAATGAGCTACTGTTATGGATCTAAGATTGACCATTAACTTGGAATGATGATAATCTGATTTTCCATTTTATAAAAATTTCCCATTGAAGCAAGGAAATAATTGGTGTGTGGATAGTGTGAGATTTTTGTTATTGTTTTGTTGTTTCATTTTAAAATGTGTTTTCAAATAACATGAGTCATATGAATTCTATACCCAAACTAAGTGAAGGCAAATTCATGGTGTCCAATACTCAGACTAATTTTCCCTACTCCCACCAAAAAAAGAGGAAATTGGATGTGAAAGTGTGATATCTCTTTTCATTGGCTTAATCAGTTGCCCAACATTATCTATTAAATGTTTCATCTTTATTCTACATTATTTAGATGCTGACTTCATCAAATACTAAATTCTTAAATGTATTGGGGTCTATTTATGAGCTTTCTTTTTGTTTTTTACTTGTCTATCTACCTATTTGTAAATCAATACTGTGCTGTATTAGAGTCCTTATACTATATTTCTCTTTCAGGTACAGCATTTTTTACACACATTGTTTTTCTAACATTTACTTGTCTATATTTCCCTATGACTGTACATATCAATTAATTAATTTTGGCACAAAAATGAGTGCTAATATGGCTACTGGGAATACATTACATTTATAAATCAACTTAGGGGAAATTAACATCATTAGGTTCTTAAATCTTCTATGATTTTCCATTCATGTACTTTTACTTTTGTTTTCTTTAGGAAGTTTCTAGTTAGTGTTAATTGGTAACTTTTCAAGTTTTTCTATTTATTTTTTATAGTATCTTGTTTCTATTATGGACTTGAATTTTTAGTATCTTTTTTTAGTATCTTTGATTGTTTGCCAACATTTCATAGATATCAGTCTATTTTATCATATAATGCCTTATAATATGATAAATTTGCAAACCTTATTCATGATAAATATTTTATTAGTGTATTTTAGGATATTGTATTGTAATCTAATTTTCAGAAGGATTTTTATTGAGAATCTTGTACAGTTTGCTTTCAGCACTTTTGCATTTTTCCCTACAATGTCTTAACTCTCCATTTTTCTCTCTCCTACATACCCAGTTTTATCACTTTCCTAGATCTGTTTTTGAATTTTAGTTTATTTTCCTTATAGATCTTATGCCACATGGGTATTGCAATTTCAAGCATCAAACATATTGTTTTTAGTTTGCTAAAAGCTGCTGGGAGTAATATACTTGGAATGGTTTGGCTTTTACTGTGGAAGTTTGTTAGGTTAAAAGCTTATAGTTCTGAGGCTGTGAAAATGTCCAAATAAAAGCATCATCAGAGATGCTGTCTCACTGAAGGTTGGCTGCTGGCAATCCTGAACTCTTGTCTGAGATAGCAAGGAACCCAGAGGCATCTACTTCTCTTCCCATTCTCATTGCTTCAGCTTTTGGCTGCTCCATCTGCAGATTCATTTCTCCTGGATTCCTCTCTGAGCTACTGGATTCCTTCTTTCCATCTTTGCAGCTTTTTCTCCATGTGTTTCTGCTTTCAGTCCTCCATTTATGAAGGGCTCCATTTATGAGGGACTCTAGGAAGAGGACCAAGACCTACTCTGAGTCACATCTCACTGAAGCAATGCAATGAAAGCCCCCCTAAATGATCCAGTCCAACCAAAGTGTCCCACAACTGCAGGAATGGATTATCTCTGAGAACATCATCTTTTCTGTAATCCACAAAAAGTTCCAAACTGTCAAACTCTACCCACTGGATCTGAAAAAGACATGTTCTTTCCATATGCAAAATACATTCATTCCATTACAATATTTCAAAAGCCTTAGGCCATTTCAGTAGCAATGCTAAGTAGAAAATCTCATCAAAATCAGTAATAGGCATGCAGTCTGTCTTGGGGTAAATTTCTCCTCCAGCTCTAGACCTGTGAAACTTAGAAGACAGGTTATTTGCTTCCAAAACAAAAAGGTGGGACAGTCATGGGATAAACATGTCCATTGTCATAGGGACAAATTGGAAGAAAACAGGGGTCATGGGTCCCATACAGTTATAAAACCCTTTAGAGCATACTCCATTAGGTTTCAAAGTCTGAGAGTCATCTATAGAATGATGGTTTCGTCTTCTCAGGACCTCACAGAGTGGGAGTCCCACATCTTTCAGGGGCTTGCTCAAAGGCCATCTCAATTCCACCCTCATGAAACATCTGAGTGGCTGTTGAGCTCTAGGCTTCATTCTCCAACAATGCTAGTGTAATGGCCAGACACTCTCCAATCTTTGGGGCATTTTCTCAACACCCTTAGAGCAGTGTGGTGGCAATATAAGTCTCTTCTAACCCCAGGGAATATGCCCACCCTTCTAAAGCCTGAGATGGCAGCAATCTCCCTGAACAATGGGGTAGGAGATCCACCTCTTTCAAATGTCAGGCATAAACTCACCCCTTCTGCACACATAGGTGGGGGGTCCCTCACTTGGCCTGAGAAAGTGTCTTAAGTCCAGACCTCAGGTTTTATGGGTTAGCCCTTGAAGACATTTTTCCTTCAACCTCTACCTTTTCTGCCCCTGTGTTTCTGTTCAGGCTGAGAATGGTTTCATTCATACAGATCTCACAAAAGGCTAGTTTGAAAATGGTGAGCCTGCACATTTAGCTGCAGAACTTTCCAAAGTAAACTGAGAATGTGGCTTGGCGGCTTCTCCTGGCAGCTTATAGCAAAATGCTACTCAAGAGAGATAAGCTGAGGAGTGAATTGTTAGGTACAAAGAAAACAGAAACCGATTCCATAAATTGCAAGCCTCTGGAAATCAAGCTCATAGATGACAGTGCCCCATTTGAGGACTTACCTAAACTTGGAACTTGTAAATCATGATTGAAAATGCAGTTATCTAGGAAAGACTTTTGGAAAGTCTTATTGTCTGATAGCTTGGACCCCTGCTTCCTGCATGTGAAACCAACAAACTTTTTGAGAGAGTTGTATGAACAAAGCCACTGTCAGCTTGGACTAAAGGGACATGGAAAAGAGAGATTAAAGGGGAAACAACTTTAAGAGGAAAACCATGGAAGCTGAGATCTGGAATTAAGACATTGCCTTGGGCCAAGAGAGGAACCCCAGCCATGTGTACAGAGAGGGTGAGTTTGCCCTGGCAGTTGAAGAGGGTGGATGTTCCTACCTGATGTATGGGGAGAGTTTTGCTACCCCAGGTACATCAAGGGTGGAGCACATTCCCCAAGGTTTAGGGATTTAAGGTCACCACCCCATAGGTCTAAGAGGGGTGGGCCTGTCCCCCATGGATTAGGAAAGGCCAGGTGGTTAACTCGTTGCTCTGAGAGAGTTGAGCCTGTATGCCAAAGGTTAGGGAAGATGTTGTCTTCACTTCACTGTACTAGGAGGATTAAGACTCTAACCCAAAGACTGGGTAAAGATGGCAATCATGCCAATGTTCTTGGAGGGTGAGGTCTGGAGCCTGGAGGCTCCAACCAGATGCTTGATGAGGGTGGAACCAAGAAAATGGCTGTTGGGCAAGCCTGTGGAAAGGTTGGGTCCTTATGAAGCCCCAGGGAGAAGAAACCATCTTAAGAATGACTCTCAGACTTTGAAATTGAATGGAGTATGCCCTGCAGGTTTACTGGACTGTAGAGAACTGTGACTCATGCTTCCCTCCCAATTTCTCCTTATAGTAATGAAAATGTTTATCCTTTTCCATTTGTGTATTGGAAGGATAAATGGTTTTGTAAGTTTCAGAGGTCTACAACCAGACAGGACTTTGCCTCAAGATAAACTGTATTTCTTTAACCTGATTATGATGTGATCCTGTATTTAGCATTGTACTGATTTAAGGTGTTTTTTTTTTAAATATTGTAATGTCTTTTTGGAATTCAGAGGGTGGATTGTAGCAGTTTCATATTGTTTATGAATTCCAAAAATAGATAGTGGATTTAGAGGTTTCACTTTTAATTGATTAAATAATGATTAAGGCTTTGATTGGGCCATGTCAGTAAGATGTTGAGTCCCTGCCCCCTTGGTGGGTGGAGACTCACAGAGAGGGTACTGCAGAGAAGGGAGTTTGGAGTTTTGATCCTGGAGCCCAGGAAGTAATCACACAGAGAAGCAGATACGTGAGAAGGAAGAAGAGAAGGCTCCATTAAATCAGGCAGAGGCCTCAGGGAGAGAGACAGAACTGTTCACCTGATATTCTGCAACTGGCCTTGTGGAGAAAGCAGAGCAGCTGAGCCTGAAAAGAAAGGATCCCCGGGAGGAAAGGAACCCAGGAAGCATGAAACCTGGCAGAAGTCAGCGGCCATTTTGCTCCAACACGTGGCAACAGACTTTGTTGAGGGAATTAACTTACACTTTATGGCCTGGTAACTTGTAAGCTTCTACCCCAAATAAATAACCTTTATAAAAGCCAACAGATTTCTGGTACTTTGCATCAGCACCCCTTTGACTGGCTAGTACAATAGTATTAAGAGAAAATACAAATTCACTAAATTTTAAGAAACAAGAATTAGTTAGGGAAATATTATCTACTGAGTATGAATTGAATAATTTCAAAAAACTCCATTATCTGAGGATATTAGTTAGTTGTCTTGAGCATCTATATTAAAGGAGTTCAAATAGAAATGATTACATATGTATTAAGAATACAACCACTGGTTCCTAAACTATATGACAGAACAATACACACAAGGCATAACAATGTTCAAACTATAATACAATCTGAAACAGAGAGTCTATAATTTAATATTAAAATGAAAGAATTTGGGAAAATTAATAGTGTATTTATATTAAAAATATGAGATTAATTTCTTTAATATAGTGAACACTTCATATAACTTTAGCTTTATGATTAAGCATTTTTATTATTTCCATATTATATTATTTAAGAGAAATTTAAAATGGAAAGCACTAAATTGCTGGATATTAAAATAAAATGTAAATGGAGAATTAGATAATAAATTAATAATATTGGTAATTAAGAATATGTGCCAATATTGAAAAAGACATAAATGTAACATAAATAATTTAATTTCATTAGTAAATATTAATATTATATCATATTGAATATTTTTCCTATTTTATTTCATAAGATAAAGGTGATGATTTCCTTTCAATGAAGTTAAACTCTAGGATATGGGTCAGTGTTAACATTAGTAGTACAAGTATAGGAATATTCTTTCCTGAATTATAAGTAATGTATGACACTAATACAGGGTGTTAATAATGGGGTGGTATATGGAAAATTACATCTAATGTAAAGTATGGATGATAGCTAATAAAACTTTTTAAATAATTATAACAAAGGTAATCACTGCTAAAAAAAAATTAATACAATTACAAAAAAATTCTATCATCATTGTAACAAATGTTTCACACCAATGCATGGTGTTGGTGGGAGGGTGGTATATGGGAATCCTGCATTTTATGCATTATTGGTCTGTAAACCCTCAAATAATAAATAATAATAATAATAAATTCTACATTACAATATGATGCTGCCCTCTAAAATTCCATAATAAATTGTTTTGATTATTTCTTCATTTCTTAATGGATATTTAACATGAATGAAAACAAGTGTTTTATTCAAAATATTCTATTACATGCATTCAGACAAAATAAAGATTGAGTGCAGAGAAATTATAACATGGGGTATTATAACATCTCAAAATATATTATTTATTTAAAATTGTAAAAATAATACAAAAATCTCAAGCCAGATTTTGAATTTTTATACTAAGGCTTTAATTACCTGTCTAGTGAAATGCTATTATAAAGTAATACAGGAATTGTTTATCTTTTCTCTACCTCTTCTTCTCCTTCTCCTGTTTCTCTTTCTCCTTCTCCCTTTTCTCTTACTTCTCTCCCCCTCATTCTCCTGCTATTCATCCTCCTCCTCTTACTTTTTCTTCTTCTTCTGTTTAAATTAGAGAATGAGAATGTATTTGAACAAACACTCAATTCCACCCACATGCTTCCCTTTCACAGTCTCCTTTTCATCAATAATACTTTTTGTTCATCCCCTGAGTATGTTGTATTGGAATCTATAGCTGAGGATGCTTAAATTTGCTCCTCTATGTGACCAACTTAACTGTTAGGAAATGGCTTGGGGTTCTATCTTAGGAGCACCATATGTATAGATGTCTCCCCCAATATAAAATTAAAAGAAGTAAAATAAAATAAAAACATAACATTGGAGTAGTCTCTTATTACAATAAAAAAACATTGATTTGGAAAAGACTGACATTTAAAAAATATTAAACCTTCCCATTTCAGGATAATAGCATATACTATAATAAGATGCCATAATATTAGTCTTAAAGGCCCTCTAATTTTTGTTCATGTTATTTCTACCTAGAATTTGTTGCTATTAGAAAAGTGATTGTTTCCTATTTGCTTTCCAACTTGCTAGCACTTGATAGTTTGGGACTTCTTGAATCTGGTTTGAAGTGTTTTTTTAATAAAGTTTGGAAAATTCTCAGCCATTATTTCTTCAATTATTTATTTTATCCCTTTCTCTCTTCTCCTTGTCATGTTCTATATATATCTTTGCTCTTCTTTGTATTTTCCATGTTTTATTCCCTTGTGTTTTGAACTGCAAATATGTAATATGATGTATTATATGTTATATTTATAAATATTACATAACTACTTTCCTCCTGTGTTTCTGTTATTCCACTCATTATTATTTTAATCTAACTCATAATTCTAGACTAGATGCTCAACATGTGGATGAAAAATTGTTAAAGCTCAGGATGATATAATCCCCTCCAAAGAATGTTAAGTTTTCTTCAGTAAGACAGATAGAGTACCAGTGGGTCAATTGCAATTTTGTTTAAGGATAATTTCAATTTTTTTAAGGCTGGTCATTTAAATGTTTGCCTTTACTCTTAGGGCAAAACTACTACTTCTAAAACATTCTCTTTACCTCTTGGTCTTTATCCCTGAAACTGAACTGAAATCCCGTAGTCTTCACCAATATCTCACTACCGTGGCGAGGCCCCTGTCTCCCCAGTACTTCATGGCTGCTGAAATCTCTCTTTAGCTTTTTAGTCTCCCAACTCCTATTTCTGGGTACTATGGAGTCTTACTCTATGTCTGCTCAGGTTAGGAGTCAGACAATACTTAAAGAAATGTTTTATGCAGATTCAGTGGCTCAGGTTCAGTGATTCTCCTCCAGAATTATGCCCCTCAACTTTGCCAGCCCCCATAGTCTAACCTGTCTCCTCGGTTCACTAATACTGTGGACATATGACATGATTTTAGTATTTGTAGAGCTTTTCTCTCTCTGTTTTCCTTTGCTCAAGTATCATAGATCCTCAGAATTTTTTGTTTTTTGTGTTTTTAAAAATCCGTTGCTCACCAATATCTTCAAAGAAATGTTTTATATATATCTGGTCCTCATTTTACATATGTTTCTGGTGGGAAGACTAGTCAACTCACTCTAGCCTGGCCAGAACTAAAAATCCAAGTGATATCTTTTATTTTTAAAAATAAAAACGATATATTTCTTATCATATACAAAAAAATAATAATACAAAAAACATTCATCTACACTTGAACTAGCTTAAGAAATGAAATAGTTGAAAACAGTAAAATATCTGCTGCATATTTCTCATTAGTTGTCTCCTCTTTCCTTCCCTCTTCCTCATATATGTCCACCTTTACACATTTTTTGTTTAACGTTTCAATGCATGCTCACATGTTGGTGCTTATATATAAGGATGTTTTGAAATCATATAAATTTTAACCTGATGTTTATGACATTCTAAATTTTAAAACATGAATTCTACTTAATATTCAGTTTCTGAAGTTCATTCATGTTACTACTCATGCTCTAGTTATTTTTACTCTTATATAATATTCTGTTGCATGATATATCACAATTTATTTAACCACTGCTTGTTGTCATGCAAATTGTTTATAGATTTTCATTTCCATTAAAAGTATGCTGCTATTAATATCCTTGTACATTACTAATGGTATGCATATATGAGAGTTCTTTCTAGAGTATAAAACTAGAAGTAAAAATCCTAGTTCTTAGGGATATTGTAACTCCAGAGACTTAAACTCCTTTCTTCAAATCTAGTCTCTTCACCTATTATAAAAATAGATACCCTGATTGTTAACTAGACCCTTGAGTTCCCAGGAAAAGCAAATACCTTTCTTTCAGCTAGATATGGCCATGTAACTAAGATTTTGCTGATGGGATATAAGAATAAACATTTTGTGAAACTTGCAGATTATGACTTCAAAGGAAGCAATTCTTTAGATATTTCCTCTTTTATTCTTTCTTAGTGATATAATATGGATTTAGGGAAGTGGTGATTCACCTTAGACCATGGGGGTGATAGCATTTCCCCAGGGATGACAGTACTACAAGAGGAGCTGCGATTATGGCTTTAAACTACTTATATCTGAATATTTAGGTGAGAGACAAATACCCTTACTTAACTATATCTTCTCTAATGGAAGACAGTTCAGCTTTTTTATAGGTTGCCATTCACCTCTTCACAGTGGTTATGCAATTTACATTTCCATGAGAATTTATAGAGCTTTCATCATTGCATCTCTTGCCAATGGTTGGTTATTGTGAGATTTGAAACTGTTGTCAAAATGATGGGAACCTATTTGAAAAGTTATTTCATTGTGATTATTTTTGCATTTCTTGATTAATAGTGGTTTTGAATACTTTACCGGTACTTATTCACCAATTCTATGATTGTTGTATCACTCAGGGTTCTCCAGAGAATCAGAAGCAATAGTATGCATGTGAGTGTATGTATGCGTATGTATGTGTGTAAAAGTTTCTTTTAAGGAATTGGCTGACATGATTGTGAGGACTGGCATATCTGAAATCCATAGGACAGGACAGGCTGATACTCTAGGAATTCTAGTAAGAGTGTTGTCTTGATTCTGAAACCCATAGGGGAGGCTGGCGTGCTGTAAACTCAAAGAGGAGTTAATGCTGTAGTCTTAAGGAATAATTTCTTCTTCTCTAAGAAAACTAGTTTTTGTTCTTAAGGCATAACTGGTTGAGGCCCATCTACGTTATGAGCATCATCTCCTTTGCTTAAAGCCAACTTATTGTAGACACTAATCACATTTAAAAAATAACTTCACAGCAACTTGTTGCTAGTGTTTGACCTAGCAACTGGACGCCATAGTCTACTTAAATTAACTTAAATAATTAAATAATTAAATAAACAAAATTAACCTTCACACCTGCTAATTTCCCCCCCACTTTTAAGTGGGGTAGGGTTCTTGCCATTTCTCTGTGTTTTTAGCAGTTCCTTCTGTATCCTTTTCTAAAATTTCCATAAAATTTAAGGTGAGTAAAAGGCCATTCTTAATTTGTAGTATTTTATTGGCAATGATGCTGGGGAATTACCTGCAAATGCCTCTTAGAATGTTGGGTTGAGATATATTTTATTTATTATGTTAGGTAAGTACAAATGCATTCCATAAGATTTCCCTCTTTCAAAGAAGTTTTTTTTTTTCTTCATGTGATCATTCTTGTTGAATTTAATTAATGGATTTTATAATAGCAAAAAAAAAAAAACCCTTTATATTTCTAGAATAATGCTGCTTAATCTTGGTATATATTGATTTAAAATGCTGCATATTAAATACCCTAGAGGTATTTAGGATTGTTTTCTCTATTTATTAGTGAAGGAAGTTATTTGCTTTTCTATTTTGTGTGCATGCTTTCTGGGATTAGTGTTATATTAGCTTCCTAAAATAAATTTGAATGTATACATCATTTTTTCAGCTCAAAATCTATTTTATAATATGGAAATCAATTGTTCTTTGAAGACTGAAAATATTTTCAAGCCAAATAAAAGGTCCTGGTCATTGTTTCACAGGCACTCATGGATATTATTTTTTAAAACAGCCTTAGCGCATCTCTGGTGATATTTCTGTTTAGGCTTTTAATTTCCTGAATCAAGTTTTTATTAACACATATTTCATTAAAATATATTAGAATAGAGTTATACATTATGTTATTTTTTAATCTCTATATATGTTTTCATTTAATTTATATACTCCATTTTTATTCAATTAGTAACTGATTTTGACTACTTTATCATTGATTTTTACGAACCTCTTCACTACAGTTATCAACTCAACATTATTTCTGCTTTATGACTCATTAATTCCTTCTATTAGCTTTATTAATTTCCACATTTTAATTTTACAATTTTATTTTATTTCCTTTTTCTAACTTCTTATCCTACTTAAACCCATAACATTTTATTTAATAATGGAAACATTTAAATGTTTGGACCTTCCTCTGGTAGTTTTTGTTTCACCTCATATGTTTGGCAAGTGATATTTTCCACATCTATTTATCATGTATCATAGGAATTTGATTTATTTCATCCTACGAATTAATAATTTCACTCATTCTCAAATAGTTTGAGTTCTAAAATTTTATTTCTATTCAATTTTTATGTAACAGAAAAATAAGAATGGCCCCTTCCTTTTTAGCCCCTAAATTAAGCTAAACCATGTGATTGAGAGATTCAACCCTCTACAGTGTTTGCTGAGAGTCATGAATGGTGGATAGCCTGCATGGCTTCAATAAAACTTGAGTTTCTTGAAGCTTGAAGGAGAGAGTGGAAGACCCCCCAAAATTACTTTTAATCATTCTTGGAAACTACCATTGGTGGTTCCTTAAGTTTAAAACAGACAAACAAGGAAACAACAACAAAAGTCTTAAATAAAAGACCTGCCACTATAGTGAATACTTTCCCAATGTGGTTCTAATATAATGCAGTAGTGTTTTAAATTAAATACGAATTTACTATTATTTTTTTCCATTTATACATATATGGAAGCTTAGCTGGTAGAATTTGTTTTTGTTTGCCAACACTTTATTTATTCAGTTAATATCACCTTTTAAAAGAAGAATTTCAATATTTCTTAAATCACAAATATGATAGACTCTACAGAAAACACTTGAAATTTGAAAACATTTATATGGGATAGGCTCAATTGATTCTATTTTCCTTTTGAGGTAGTTTAATATGAATTTTAATTATTTTCCAATAAAGTTTACTTTAGTATTATATGCCCTCTGAATGATAGTGAATCATGAATGATTCTATCATAAGATGACATATTATGCATTTATACATGAATAGGATTTTAGAACATATAAGAAATGCAGATTATTTTAATACTAGTAAGAGAAATAGAGCTGTAATGAAAATCCTTCCCTTGTTTCTCCATTGGGGTCATTAGCAATGATGATAGAGAATTCTATATTATTAAAATCAGCAGTACTAGGATTTTAGTAGCTTGGAAGGCTTAAAGATTATTTGCTGGGATCTAGCATAGATGCATGTCTCTAAAATGCAAAATTATATTTTAAAGGTCACAAATTATTTTAATATTATTTGTTTTAACCATTTCTTCCAAATCTCTAAGGACCCTTAAATATAGAAAATGTAAAAATATATTTTAATTTTTAAAATATTTCAGTTTAATTATTTGTTTTACCAATATTGATTAAGACAGCTTTATAATTTTAATATCCCCTGAGCACTAATTGGTTTGGATTAAATGTTGCATATAAGACTAAGTTGGAGACTAAGAAGACTTATTTCTTAAAAGGTGTGCTTCTGATTATGAAAGGAAAGAGTTAAAACAGGTTTATCATTCAAAGTACGTTTATTACAATGAATGGAAAAAAATCAAAATATTTATCTTTTTGAGAGAGTATTTTAATCTTGTGCTACCACATAAAATACATAATGACCAATTAAAATTGAATTTCATATAAACAGCACATACTTTTTTAGTATAAGTATGTCCCAAATATTATATGCGATATAGTTATAAAGTATTTTCCTTTGCTAAATCTAGCAGCCGTATATTAATCTCATCTAAGGATATTTTTGTCTTATGTAAAGAAATTGGGTTTTATTTCATGTGAAAGTAAAATAATGAAATACTTTCTCAATGAAACCCTTTCCTTTTTATTTTTCATTTTTTGCCATGACACACTAGGACAAAACAATATTTAATAAGTCCTAATATGTGTTATTCATAAATACATACATTTCATAGTTTACTCATGTCTCCAATATCTATTGCTATTTTTACAGATAAGTAATATTATTATTTGATATTCTTTTGAATGCATCAACTATAGAGAGTATAGCAAAAAACTTTTCTATTATAGTACAACATCAACATGAAAAATTGGGTCTAGCTTAGGGTCAGGCTGTTTCTTAGAAAATCTTTATCTACCTTGATTTATCTAACTCATTTTCCTTTTTCAAAACTCAGCTAAATTCTCAGCTCTTCCTTGAAGCCTAAAATTCCAATGTTGCATTTGAAGTCTCTTCTCTCTGTTTTTTCTCTAAGTATAAGTTTCTCATCACATTTATTTAGTTATATTCTATTGATTCATTTTCTTAGTTCACTCCCCAGATTATGAACACCTTGATGGTAAAAAATTATTACCATTATTAAGAATAGTGCCTGGCCCAGAGTAGTTTTGCACTAAATAGTTGATGATTAATAACATACAATTTCATGCTTAAAATGGATGTACCCCGAAGAAATAGTAAAATACCAGTCAATTTTACTAGTTTAAGTGTCATTTGGAGAAAATTTGTAAACCAGTCTCTTACAGTCAAATAATGATTTCGAGAACATAAACAATCATATTTTAGAATGACCATGGGTTCATTCACTGCAGAACACTTATTAATTGTAAATAATTGGTACAACACCGCACAGTTATTTACAAAAGGGTAGAATCTTTACAGCTGTTATTTTTAAATTAATCTAATGATTTAGTGGAAATGTAAATGGGTATGTTCATTCCAATTTGGTTCAATAAGAGAAAAATGAAGGCTACAGGAATCCAATATATCGAGGAGGTCCATATTATCCACGTGTTTATTAGAAAAGTACCTACAGTTAGAGCAGAGGAAAATTTAAGTTACCATAGCACAAAAATATTCACTAATAAACTGAGCATTTAGAAATCTGTCCCCACTCATATATCCCTCTTCTCTTAATCTTAGCTTCAGTAATTGTTTTATTGAGCACTCTCAACTCAGTGGGGAAAATAATCTAAAAATGATTTTGTTTTCCAACAATTATAGCTTTTAACTGTGGTCTATCAAATTATCCTTTCCCATCCCTGCACAACAAACTAAGCAGGTCATATACTTCCAAGTTGTTTTAGTTATTGAAAATCTACTTCTTCACTGTCCAGTTGAAATCTACAGTCCTGTTTTCATGCCTTTGCTTGGTACCAACTATTTTGATGCTTCTCTGAGATTGGAAGGGGAAAGGGCATGAGGAAACAGACATCTTAAGTCTCTTAATAACTGTTGTAGAGATAGGAGTGTATTCCTGATCTCACTCTTTCTTGATCTATTTGCTGCTGGTGTCTGATACCAAAATGTGGTCCCAGTTATAAGATCTGCATAGTTTTCTAGTGTGTTGGCATAAGGACAGTCTCAGAGAGGGCCAGGTGAACCAAGACTCCCTTTAATCCCAAGCATGATCCACAACATCAGTCCTCTCTCTAAGAGGAGCACTTCCTTGCTTGACAAATTTATGGGCATTTCCACTCCTGTTTTATTATCTAACCATTGTGAGTATTCAGATGAAGTCACAGGGAAATGCTGAGGTCTTCTGAACTTTCCAAGGACTTTGGGGCATAGGATTGATTGCCTCATCTTCTTCCCAGGTACAGGCACAATACATTTCTGTCCTTTCTTTCCCCTGCTGCTGTCAGCTATTCCCCAACACCTTCTCACTTCAAGAAACTCAATTCAAGGAACAGGTATCACTCTCTGTGTTTATGTTCCCAAGTCCCAGAGAACTTGTCAACTTCTCCAACAATTCTCTCACCAGGTTTCACTTCATTCCAATGGCAGAACGAAGGCAAACCAGCAGATTCTGTCATTTAATGACAATCCAAAGAGATATTCTTTCCAAAAGGCATTCCTAGGCTCTACAAGTGAGTCTAGTAGAGCCACTTGTAGAGCCACACCATCTTAACTTTAAATAAGGAATAAAGCTCCTTCTCATCTCAAATATTGCATTTCCCAAAATTGTTTTGCCCTCTTTCTTAGTCTTTTTTAAAAGCCACATTAGGGGGAATGATAACTGAAATCATAGCTAGAGGTAAGGAAACCATGTTTTTTCCCTCATGGTATACTTGAAAATTGTGTCTGGGCCTAAATTTTGTCTGCTTCCTTTAGTAAGTAGGGTATTTGTCACCATTTTGTTTGCTTCTGTGGAATTTGTTTACAGATGTTGTAAATATCCAACATGTAATACATTTAATATGAAAATGAATTAAAGTCATGAAACTTAGGGAAATGGTGTTGGAAAATTGAGCTAAATTATGTGTAAGACCACTGGCATTTTTGAAAAAGAAAAACCTATTAAAACTGTACATTATATAATTGAATTGTTTAGAAATAGTATACAAAATTTAATAATAGTTACACACTTCAGCATTCTATATTCTAATTATTGCCCAGGTGACATACTTGACCTTCAATGTAACTCATTTGCCAGGGTAATACAAGTTCTTCATTCCTTAAGATCTGCTAACTTTGCAATGACCAGTGAGTTTTTACCTTGCCTGTCAGTTGTGTAAGACTCCAAAGCTATTTATTCTTTGTCTCTTGGTATTATAGTTAAAAATAATTAGGATTGCTCTTAAAATACAGCTTATTTTCTCTGAAAACTAACTTGAATGTTTTGGAAAGGATTACTAATAGTGAGTAGCTAAATTAAATATATAACTGATTAATCAAAGGGTAGGTTAAACTATAAATAATTTTTAATAGAAACTGGGAAACATCTAGAAAATACTGCACTTAAATTACTTCTCAATAGTATTTAAATTCTCATTCCAGTTTTAGAAAAAACAAAGCTGACAATTGTCTTGTGATAAATTGAATATGGTTTATGTGAGAAAAAAAGGCTTTAAGCTTTAATCGTGTTCAAGTGAAAAGAAGCAGTCTGCAGGAAAGATCAGTGGTTAAACCTATTTAAATGTTTTAAACAAAATCAAGATATTTAAAATATATACCAAATTTTAATGTTTATCTATTTTGAGTCTTTCAAAAGCTTTAAATGCATATTAAATATTAATGATTCACTATTTTAACAGACAGTTTCAACCAACCTATTGCTGGTCCAACACATACAGTATAAGAAAACTTCTAATATACTGTGATATCTTTTAACCAATTTTAAGTAGATTCATGCCAAATGAGTTTATTTTTGTGATTTTTTCCTACATCAAATAGCCAACCTATATATAACTTTTTCTAATCCTTTGAATAGGAAACAACTTATCTTCTTAAGGGAAAAATCGCCCAACATCTGAAATGGAAGAAAGCAAGCTATAAGGGATATGGGATGAGGGTTCAGTCATTCTCTATTCCCACATTTCTGAACCCAACCTACCAGAGTCCCACTGTAATAGTCAGCCAAAGGGGTGCTAATGTGAAATACCAAAAATGGGTTGGTCTTTACAAAGGGTATTTATTTGGCGTAGAAGTCCACAGATACCAGGCCATAAAGCGTTATGTTTCTTCTCTCACCACAGTCCATTGCCACGTGTTAGAGCAAGACACCTGCCGGCGTTTGCCAGGGTTCAGGCTTCTGGGGTTCCTCTCTTCTTGGGGCTGCGTTTCTCTCCGGGCTTAGCTCCTGTTTCCTCCACAAGGTCAGCTGTAGACAATCAGGTGAATGGCTTGCTTCTCTTCTCCTGGGGCCTTCTTTCCAACATCAAAACTGCTTCTCAAAAGACTGCCTCTACTCTGTTCTCTGCCTTGCCTTTTATATTCGATTCCCCACCCACCAAGGGGTGGGGCTCAACGCCCTACTGACGTGGCCCAGTCAATGCCCTAATCATTACTTAATCATGCCCAGATTAACAGATCAGTTCACAAGCATGATCCAATTATATTTTTGGAATTCATAATTACATCAAACTGCCCAACGGCCACATTCCACCCTCTGAATTCCAAAAATACATTACAATATTTAAAAAAACTTAAATCAGTAACAATCCAAGTACAAAATCATATCAATATCATTTTAAAGAAATACAGTTTGTCTTCAGGCAAAATCGCATCTGCTGTAGACCTCTGAAACTTCCAAAACCATTTAACTGCTTCCAGTACACAAATGGAAAGACAAAGGATAAACATTTTCATTATCATAAGGAGAAATTGGGATGTTAAACATGAGTCATGGATCCTCTACAGTTCAGTAATCCTGCAGGGCATCCTCCATTCGATTTCAAAGTCTGTGAGTCATTCTTAAGATGATGGTTTCTTTTCCTTGGGGCCACATGGGAACCCACCCTTTCCACAGGCCTGCCCAACCACCACACCCACTTATCCCAGGACATAGTTATTTAACAGTCTAATCAGTCATAAAATGATAGTAGAAACACTTTTCTTCTCCCAGGAGTATTTGTCATATTATAAGGCAATTCTGGAGGCCTGGTCCTTTAAAGACTCGGTAAAAATAGTGGAATGACAGCTTTTAGAACAGGACTGCGGGGGAAATAGTTTTGGTGTAGGCATTCCTGGACAGTGTCACTCCAATTGTAGTATATATAAGGTACTATTTATTCCTTCTATGTAGTAGGTAGCTCTATTCAAATTCATCTCAAGAGTTAGTGAATTAAAACAAATACCTTCAGCACTGGTGTTCTTTTATGAATGGTTTAATGCTATACTGTTATGAAAATAGTTAATAACCTTCGCATATACAGCTATACCATAAAAGGGGGAGAAATTTATTGATAAATAAAACTTGAGAATTAAATTCATATGAAAATAAGAGTTTTGTTTGAATGACTATATTTAAGTAAGTTCCCTTTTAGCTCACTGAAAATTTGCTCATCTATGTGCATTTGCAAATGAACAATCTTTTTAAAAATTCATCTCATTAACTTAGAAATGAGGAGAACTGGGTTTTATATGTATTGTTGAACCCAAATATATAGTGGTTTAAAAAGTCCACAATGAACTGGTAACTAGACAAGAATTGTTTGTATATTAGCTAATGCAAGTTTCTCAGTCTTGGCACTATTGACATTTGGGGCCAGATCGGTTCTTTGCTGTAGGGGTCTGCCCTGTGCATTGTAGGATAGATAGCATTCCTGGCTTCTACCCACTAGATGCCAGTAGCACCCCTCTTTTCCATTTGTGACAACCAAAAATGTCTTCAGACTATATGCCAAATGCCCCCTGGAGACAAAGTCACCCCTGACTGAGAACCACTAATCTAATGTACTTAAAATTGATAACAGTTCTGAGGCAGTGACATTGCTTTTCCAAAGGGACCAGGTCTGAATAAAAGAACAGAAAATAATTGTCAGCAAACTTATATTTTAGAAATTAGAGAAAGAAAATTCAGTTTCAGAAATCAAGAATATCATATGTACAATCCTCTAGTTTTTATTCATACATTTTAAAGCCTGGAATTTAATTATTTTATATTAAAAAAAATAAGAAAACACATGTGTTCTATGCTCTGTTAATATATGATTATTCAGACAGTATATTCTTTGCACACTGGAATATATCTATGAAAATATTAGCCTTGATGGACAGCAAAGCCTTGTGTATATGATATTATCTCTTCCCCCTCTCAGCTGTAAGTCATTCTACTAGCACCTGATTGTCTTTATCAGCAACATATCATTTCCCTGTCATGGAAACAGCCTTATAATTTAAATCACAAGAAAGAATGTTACTTTTGTCTGACCTATTTTTCCTGGACATGATGTACAAAGCTTTAGATTTGATTTGACTGTTTGGCAAATCATCTGTTCATATCCCTCTAAATATTCTAGCTTACAATTTCTCCTATTCACTGAGAGGAATTGTGTCTTTACAATGATATTTCATCTGTGCGTTTATAGCAATAATATTTAAATTTTTTAATTAACTGAAATATATATTTTTAGCATCTACAATACCAAATTCCAAACAGGAAAGTGAGGATGATCTAAATTTATAAAGATGCAAAAACAGTAAGTAAAGATGAAGACATGTCTCATTACACAATTTATTAAAGCCAATAGGTCTTAACCTGGCAGCATATTAGAACCAGTGGGAAGACTTAGGAAAATACTGAAGCCAGGGTGCTTCTGTAGACCAATTAAATTAGATTCTTTGAAGGAGAGATTTGGGTATCTATATCTATTCAAAGCTTCCAATTGATTCCAAAGGTAGTCAGTGCTAGGAACCAATTATCTTAGTTCTTACAGTGTGGTCCAGAGACTCCTGGGTTCCTTGGAAGTTTTCACTGGTGCAGAAGGTCAAAGCTATTTTCAAATTCATACTGAGATTTATATTTCCTCTTGTACTTCTGTTCCTTTGCAAATATAGGGTGGAGATTTTCCAGTGACTAAATCATGCACAATATCACAAGAGAAAGAATACAGAAACAGATATAAGAATCTAACTATCTTCTTTGGAGATTTGCAAAACAATGCTTATCTCTCATTAATTTTAATTTTGAAAACTATTGTTAGTTTTATGAAAATATGTTATACCAGCATATAATGTTTCTATTTTTAGTTAATTATATAAATATATAAACATTTCTTCAGGTTAATTTCTATTGTGATAAATATCAGCAGATATAATTACATTAAAAAGCTCTATGTGATACTCAATTTTCAAAGTGTAAAAGAATCCTGGGAATAAAATGCTTGAGAACCACTGATCTAAGCAAATGTGTCTAAGCACCACAAACTATGAATCATCTGAATAATAGCCTTCTTACTCTAACCCCATAGATCCTGTTGTTCTGCATGATTTCTGAACATCAATTTACTTTTCCTATGATGTTATTGGGGTTTAAAGAATTATGATTACCTTTGCTATATAAAGACCAGCCTTCCAAGAAATTGACCTTCTCTAGTATATTGCTGTAATTTGTTCTAATTCTGTAGGGTTTTTAAAATAGCATTAATTGTATAGTCTATCAATAAATGTAACTAAACTGGATCCAGTTGTGACAGTTATTTAACTGCATGAAGTTCCTGAGATGGATTAATTAAGGTGGAAATCTTTGAACAGTTTGAGAGCAGAACCAAGTATAATTAAGAATGAAAATAGGATCTTAATCTCTTTTTAAACATTATAATTTGAAAACAGAAAACTCAACATCACACATTTTGAACAATGCTAATCCTCTGAAATTGGTAGAGACTGTCTGATTTTTTTCTTGCATTCTTCAATGTTAATTGGAATAATACCATAGAATGCAAAAATATTTTTATGAATGCAAACAATGTGAAATTTGTCATAATTATAATTTTGAATTATACTTTTATACAGTTATAACACTTTGGGGTTAAGTTAATATTTAATCTAGATATATGCAATATGGAGTATTAATTTTTAGTTTATGTGTATTTTTTTACTTTTTTATTTCAGTAAAGTTTTTTAAAGCCATCTAATTAATTCCTTTTGTTTCATATTAGAAATAATATTGTTTTAAATATGGGGGTTACAAAAATAGATATTTGCTATTTTTTATATTTTCAGTGAGTATTTTTGCTGCTCATTTCTAGAATTTTATGTCTTCTTGACACCTTCGATGCTTTTAAATTTTTAGAATATATAATTGTTCTATTCTTACTAGAATACTGTATAGTAGAAATTGGATTCAAAGATAACTGGATTCTGAGATTAAAATTTATAATGTAATAACTACACAGCTGGGAGTAAACTGAATTTTGAGGCACCAATTTAATAGAAAACTGAATTGAGTACTATTGTTCAGAAGCACAGTACTACTGAAATAAATGGTGCAGAAATTCCATTCATAACATGGGAACTTGGAAAAATGCAAATAATGTATAATGAGATTGTTGCCTAAAAATTATATAAAAGTCATTCAATAAATTTGTACGGAACAATCAATGCAGCCCATGTATCATACTAAGTACTAGGGATTCAAAAATAAATAAAATGCTATCCTTACCTTAAGTTCACAGATTTTCTTTGCAGTGATATGTTACCTAACCCTACAAATACAATCCTAATTTTTCCTTAGCTTTCAATTGAGGTTTTTTGTTGTTTTTTTTTTTAACTCTGATGAGATCAATTCCCCATGTATATAGACAAGACATTGTAGTTCATACAAAAGGAGAAAACTGCATCTGCCGGCTCTCTTGATTCTTCCACTTCTTGGAAAAACAGTCAATTCAAGTGATTGCTGCCAAGAAACAATATGTCCAAACTTTTCTACTTATTTTAATAATTTTTAAAAGGACCAAAAAGTAAAAGAAGTGGGCACACAACCATGTGAAATCCCTTCTAAATTTATTTTATTATCTATTTTCAATTAAATTGATTGTGGAATAGGTAAGGAAACACTTGTGATTTAGTGACACTGCTGGCTTTGTAGGAGGAGCAATAGGAACTCAGGAGAGTGAGTGGAAGGAGTGCAAGTGTACAATATGGGCCACTATACATTTTCATTTCAAAACTGCTCCAATTATCTTTTAAACATCATTTACTATAATTTTACTATGTTAAGTGAAGCAATTCCAGGCTATTTTAAACTTCTATCAACTGGAATAATACTTATTGGGAAGAAGGGTCTCTTACTTGAAATCTAAAAACCAAAATCTGATTATTGTAATCAGGTGCTGCTTAAGGAAGGTGGGATTCTTAGCAACCTGGGGTCTTGTAGGTTCAGGGAAAAAAAAATCACTCTTGTTCTTTAGAAGAAGTCAGTGTCATGAAAATATAATTGATGGGGCTAAAGGTTCTGGGACCATTCTTCATCACCAGATGAACCAATGGGCAATCCCTAAGAGTGAAGCCATCTTTCCATTAGTTGGAGTTGGGCACTTGGTTCACAAATTTACTGTCTCATCTATTCCATGAGCTGCCATTACCTGAAGTCACTACGATGTCTGCGGACATAGGAACACAGCACATAGAACTAAGAATTACTTGTTCTCTGTAACTGCAGATATACACTCTAATCAGATGAGATCTGTTCACCCCTCGAAATTCTGCTCTTTGCCAACATAAATTTCAACATCCATACTTCCTCTCACTCAAATAGGTTGAATGTGGCTAAATCATAGTGTGTAAAGGAAAAGGTAGTTTAGAATTAGGCAAGATAATAAGCAGAGTGCAGATTGTGCAATGGCTTGTAGGCAAACTTAAGAATTTTGGCTTCTGTCAGTATTATAATGCACTGAAAATTTTTTCATGGGTGTAACTCACTCCCTTATCTAGCTGCACATCATTTTTTTGATGTTGCCTCATAATATAAGATTAGCTTATCCTGTCAAATTCCAGCTAGGTTACCACACTAAACTTCAAAATAGAGTTTTTGCCACTAGGTTCATTCCCCACTAACCCATCCTTCACATTGCCAACAAATTAATCTCTCTCAATTATGGCTCTGACCTTATTCATCTCTGCTGATTTTAAATCCATCAATAGCTTGCTGTTGCCTCCAGAATGAGGTTGAGACTCATTGCCTGGTATATTTTTCTGGATTTGATTAATTCCAATTTAGAGAAGTCCAATGCAAATTCAAGGTAGTGCAAGTAATAGTACTAATTGCTTTTATAATTATATATTATAATAATTATGATAATGGGTTAAAAAACCATATTGACTACATCTATAGTATCATCGTCTCAGGTTTTTTGCTCTGTACCAAGCAATGTGACTGTAGTTAGTTCTGAGAGAGCATATTTATATTTTGCAATCCACAAAGAAGTAGAAAATGTCTCTTGCTTAATAACTGGGAAGGAAACAGTTTGGCGTGATTTGAGTTTTCTGGGCAAGGGTGTGATTAACAACCCTAGTAGAACCTCACAAAGAGGAGGAGATCTCTTCTAAAAGATGGGTGGTGTTATAAAAAGAAAAGGGAAAGAATAAAGGGGAGGCAGAAATACTAGAGATTCACTTTAGCATATGGCAACATGGATTAACCTGGAGGACATTGTATTGCGTGAAGCAAGCCAGACACAAAAAGACAAATAATGTGATTGTATTACTATGAACTAAATATATTGTGTAACATATTGTTTGATTCCATTTTTATAAAATGTAAATATAAATACATTTAAAAGAAGAAATTTGACTAGTGGTTATGTCAGGCTAGGGAAGGCATGCCAAGGATTGTGGAGGTTTTCTTTTTGGAGTAATGAAATAATTCTAAAATTTTTTGTGATGATGAATGCAAAACATTGTAATTATGCTGAAAGCCAGTGGTTATACACTTTAGCTAGACCATATGATTTGTGAATATATCGCAATAAAACTTCTCCGTAAATAAACAAATAATTGTGCAAGAGTAGCTAGAAATAGCAGCTATGTACAGAGGGGAAACAGAGAAATATTGAGAGGTGAAGAATTTTCTTGTCTTTGTCTGTTTTTTTGTTTCTTATTATAATGCTCATGGATCCTTCTCCAGGATAGACCATAAGTTTTTTCACAAGACAGGTCTCAATAAATTTAAAAACACTGAAATAATGCAAAACATTTGCTCTGATCATAGTGGAACAAGGCTGGCAATCAATAATGGATGGAAAAAGGGAAAATTCAAAAATGTATAGAGATTAAAAAACACACTCTTAATCAGTGGATCAAAGAAGAAATTGCAGGGGAATTCATTAAATATCTTGAGATGAATGAACATGAGAACACAACATATTAAATCCTATGAAACACTGCAAAGGCAGTACTGAGAGGGAAATTTATGGCCATCAATGCTTACATTAAAAATGAAGAGCTAAAATTGATACCTAACTGCAGACCTGGGGGAACTAGAAAAAGAACATCAAACTTAACCCAAACCAAGCTGAAGGAAAGAAATAATAAAGATCAGAGCAGAAATAGTTGAAATTGAGAACAACAATAACAAAAACAAAAACAATAGAGAGAATCAACAGAACCAAATGTTGGTTCTGTGAGAAAATCAACAAAATTTACAAACCCTTAGCTAGGTTGACAAAGAAAAAAAGAGAGAAGACACCAATAAATAAAATCAGAAATGAGAGGAGGGACATTACCACTGATCCCACAGAAATAAGAGAGACCTTAAAAGGATAATATGAACAACTTATGCCCAAAACCTAGAGAATATAGATAAGATAGACAAATTCCTAGAAACACATGAACAACCTACACTGACCCTAGAAGAAATAGAACACCTCAACAAAACAAACACTAGAGTTTGAAACAGTCATCAAAAACTTCCTAATGATGAAAAGTCCAGGACCAGATTGCCTCACATGTGAATTCTACCAATCATTCAAAGACCATCTTGCTCAAGCTGTTTAAAAATTGAACAGGAAAGAAAACTACCAAACTCATTCTAATAAGCTAACATATCCCTAATACAAAAACGAAATAAAAAAAGAAAATTACAGACCAATATATATAATGAACATAGATGCAAAAATCCTCATCAAAGTACTTGCAAATCAAATCCAACAGCTCATTAAAATAATTATACACCACAATCAAGTGGGTTTTATCCCAGGTGTGCAAGGGTTTTTCAAGACAAGAAAACAGTGCAAAAAGCCACATTAATAAATTGAAGTAAAAAAATCACATGATCCTCTCCATTAATGCAGAACAGACATCTGACAAAATTAGAAAAGCATTCTTTTCTAATTAAAACCGTCCAGAAGATAGGAATAGAAGCACGCTTTCTCAATATGGTAAAGTACATATATGAAAAACCTACAGCTAGCATTATACTCAATATTGAAAGACTGAAAGCTTTCCCATTGAGATCAGGAACAACCAAATATGCAATCAGCACTGTTATTCAATATTGTGCTAGTAGTTCTAGCTAGAGCAATTAGGCTGGATAAAGAAATAAAAGGCTCCCAAATAGGAAAGAGGAAGTAAAACTTTTGCTGTTCACTGGTAATACCATCTTATATCAGAAAATCCTGAAGAATCTACAACAAAGCTACGGGAACTAATAGATTGAGTTCAGCAAAGTGGTGGGATACAAGATTAATATGCAAAAATCAGTAGCATATCTACATACTACTGATGAGCAATCTGAGGAGGAAAACTAAAATAAAACCATTTAAAATAGTGACTAAAAGAATCCAATATTTAGGAATAAACTTAACTGAGGGAATAAAGGACCTGTATTCAGAAAAATACAAAATATTGCTAAAGGAAACTGAAGAAGACTTAAATAAATGGAAGGATATTCATTAATGGAAGACTAGATGTCATTAAGATGTCATTTCTACCCAAATTGATTTATAGATTCAATGTAATCGCAACAAAAATCCCAAAAGCCTTTTCTGCAAAAATGGAAAAGCTAACTATCAAATTTATTTGGAAGGCTAAAGGGCCTCAAATAGCCAAAAATGTTTTTAAAAAGAAGAATCAAGTTGGAGGACTCTCAATTCCTGACATTAATGTATATTTCTTAACTACAGTGGTAAAAACAGCATGGTACTGGCATAAAGATAGACAGATTGACCAATGGAACCAAACTGAAAATTCAGAAATAGACCCTCACATGTACAGTCAAGTGATTTTTGACAATGCTGCTACGTCCACCCAGCTGAGCCAGAACAGTCAATTCAACAAATGGGGCTGGGAGAACTAGATATCCATATCCAAAAAATAAGAGGACCCCTATCTCACACCTTATACAAAACTTAACTCAAAATAGGTCAAGGACCTAAGTATAAAAGCAATAAGCATAAAACTCCTACATGAAAATGTAAGAAATTATCTTTAAGACCTTGTGTTAGGAAGTAGTTTCTTAATCCTTACACCCAAAGCAGAAGGAAGAAGAAAAATAGATAAATGGGAACTCCTAAAATTTCAACCTTTTGTTCTTCAAAAGACTTTGTCAAAAAAGTAAAAGGGCAACCTACTCAATAGGAGAAAATATTTGGATGCCACATGTCCGACAAGCATTTGATATCCATGCTATATAAAGAGATCATACAACTCAACAATAAAAAGACAAGCAACCCAATTTAAAAATGAGCAAAATACTTGAATAAACATTTCTCCAAAGAAGAAATACAAATGGCCAAAAAGCACATGAAAAAATGTTCCATATCACAAGGTATTAGGGAAATGCAGATCAAAACTACAATGAGATACCATTTTAACCCTATAGAATGGCCATTATTTAAAAAAAAAAAAAAAACTACAAGTGCTGGAAAGAATGTGGAGTTATTGGAACACCCTTCACTGTTGGTGGGAATGTAGAATGGTGCAGACTCTGTGGAAGACAGTTTGGCAGTACCTCAAGAAGCTGAATGTAGAACTGCCATAAGATCCAGCAATCCCATTATTAGGGATATAGTCAGAAGAATGCAAGACACGAATTGATATTTTTGAACCAATGTTCACAGCAGCATTATTCACAATTGCTAAAATATAGAACCAGCCCAATTGTCCATCAACCAAAAAATGGATAAAAAATTGTGTTATTTACACTCAATGGAATATTATTCAGCTGTAAGAAGAAATGACATTGGGATACACATGACAACATGGATGAACCTAGAGGATATTATGTTGAGTGAAATAAGCCAGACACAAAAGGACAAATATTGTATGGTCTCAATATGAACTAAATATGATGAGTAAACTCACAGAGGTAAACTCTAGAGTATAGGTTACTAGGAAATAGAAGGTGGGTTGAGAATGGGAGATGATACTTAATGTATGTAGTATTATTAATAAGGTTAACTGTGAAAGTGTGGAAATGAATAAAGCTGAGAGTAATGCATTATAATGAATATAACTAACACTGCTGATTTATAAATGTGATTATGGCTGAAACGTGTATTATGTAGAAGTAAATGTCAATTGAAAGGAAACTAGAGAATAATCTTGGTTGTGTATAATATAGTGATTGGAATGTATAACACAGTGATTTCAGTAGTGGAAACAGATTGTGGTTAATAGTATAAATATAAGAATGCTCTTCTTTTGCAAAGTACTGACTATGGTGATACATGGGAAAATTACAAGTAATATAACTTATGGATATAGTTAACAGTAATATTGTAATATTTTTCAACAATGGCAAGAAGATATTTTTCAATACTAAGGGACAACAATAAGGGGGAGGAGGTATGGGATATTTCTTTTGGAGTAATGACAATGTCCTAAAATTGACTGAGGTGATGACAGCACAACTTTGTGATGAAAATGAAAGCTGCTGAATGTACACTGAATGGATTGTACAGAGCATGGGACTGTAAAATACAGGGAATCCAGTGGTGAATGATGGACCGTGGCTAACAGGACAAACATTTTCTCCTGAACAAGGGCAAATATATAATATTAATATACAATATTAATAATTGGGTAGTTTGGAGGAAAAATACAACAAATGTAAGATATGGGCTAAATATTACTATAAGTATAAATATTCTGATGATGATTTTTCATAGTTTGTAACAAATGTTTCACAATAATGCAAGGTGTTGATGGTGGGGAGATGTATGGGAGCCTTGCATGATGATATTGTATCTTTGTTTTGAAAATTCACAAGTTTTACTATACATTTATTGTTTATATATGTTCATGTATGAATGATACACTTTTATAAAATTTTATTTAAGAAAAATTTCTTTTTACTTTTGTGAGATCAGTGGTAATATCCCCCTTTTATTTCTGATTTTAGTTATTTGCATCCTCTCTTTTTTCCTTTGACGGGCTGGCAAAAGTTTTACCGATTTTGATGTTTTCAAAAGAACCAACTTTAGGTTTGATTCTCTCTATTGCTTTTTTATTCTCTCTTTCATTTATCTCTGCTCTAATCTTTGTTATTTCATACTTTGTTTGCTTTGAGTTTAGTCTTTTCTTCTTTTTCTAAGTCCTCCAGTTGTGAGGTCAGGTCTCTGATTTGAGATCTTTCTTCTTTTTTAATGTAAGTAGTTAGAGCTATACATATCCCTCTCAGCACTACTTTTGCTGCATCCTATAATTTTTGGTATATTGTCTTTTCATTTTCCTTTGTGTCAGAATATTTACCAATTTTCCTTGTGATTTCTTCTTTGACCCACTTTTTAAAGAATATGTTATTTAATTTCTACATTTTTTGTGAATTTTCCATTTATCCCTCTGTTATTGATTTTTAGCTTCATTCCATTTTGGTTGGAGAAGATGCATTGTATGATTTCATTATTTTTAAATTTATTGTGACTTGTTTTATCATCTAACATATGGCCTATCTTGGAGAATGATTCATGTGCACTAGAGAAGAGTGCCTATCCTGCCACTGTTGGGTGAAGTGTGATATATATGTCTGTTAGTTCTGGTTGGCTTATAGTATCATTCAAGTCTTCTATTTTCTTATTGATCTTCTGTATAGACAGTCTACTCATTTTTTGAAAGTGGTGTATTGAAGTCTTCTATTATTATACAGAATCATCTATTTCCCCTTTCAAATCTGACAATATTTGCTTCATATATATTGGAGCCCTGCTATTAAGTGCATATATATTTATAATTTATGTCTTTTTTTGTGAATTAACCCTTTTCCAGTATATAGTGGCCTTCTTTGTCCCTTTTAACAGTTTTTGATTTCAAGTCTAAATGATATGAGTATTGCTACCCCAGCTCTCTCTTGGTTATTATTTCATGGTATATTCTTTTCCATCCTTTCACTTTCAATTCAATTATACTTTTGAATTTAATATGAGTCTCTTTTAAACAGTATATATTTAGGTCATGCATTTTATCCATTCTTCCAATCTCTGCATTTTTACTGGAGAGCTTAATCCATTTACATTTAAAGTTACTACTGATAATGCAAGACTTTCTTCTGCCATATTGCTATTTTGTCTTGGTAATTCTTAAAACATTTTTGTCCTCAGTTTTCTGTTAATGTATACTTTTACATTTATTTGATTTTTCGTAGTGTACCAATTTATCTCTGTATATAATTTTCCTATAACAATCATGTTTAATTTGATACCAACTTAACTTCAATAGCATACACATACACTGTTTTTATAAGCAGCCATCCACCCCTACATTTTGTTGTACTTGTTACAAATATCTTTATACATCAAATGTCCAAGGCCATGGATTTATCATTATTTATTGTGCATTTGCATTTTAGAAAATGTAACAATTAAAAGTTGGAGCTACATACATACAATACAGTACAATAATACTAACATTTAAAATTACCCATATGGTTATATTTCATGGATAATTTTATTTTTCAATGCCGCTTTGATCCTATGTCTAGTGTCCATTCCTTTCAATGTGAAGAACTCCCTTTAGCATTGCTTGTAAGGCAGGTATAGTCATAACATACTCCCTCAGTTTTTGTTTACCTGAGAATGTCTTAATCTCCCCCTCATTTTTGAAAAACAGTCTCACTGTACATAAAACACTTGGTTGACAATTATTTTCCTTCAACCTTTTAAATATTTAGTCTTTCTCATTTCAGAACTCTCACTTTGTCCTTCACATTTGACAGTTAAACTACCCAAAGTATCTAGGCATGGTTCTCTTCAGGTATACCCTATTTGGGGTTAATTATGAAACTTGAATGCATATTTTATGTCTTTCATTAAATTTGGCACATTTCCTCCATTATTTCTTTGAAATAATAGATGGGCTAGAACTGAGGTGACTTTCAAGAAGTAAACAACCTACTATGGTGACAGACCTGTTTAAGGAGTATAAGTCTGAAAGACACCTTTTTCTTAGGGAAGCTTGTAAAAAGCAGTACTTCTCAAGTTGTGTTTTACAAGATGTGACTGAATAGTCTTTGAAAAAAAGCACCCAAACAATTAGGAAACTGATGTGTAAACAAAATTAAGGAAACCTTTTTACCTTAGAGCTTGTCACAGCCATTTTATAAGATTGTGAATCTCTAAACTTGTGAAATGACTAGCATAATTTTTATACAGTTTTTTTTTCTCATTGAATTTATATAGTTTTGACTGTAGAATCCAAGGACATGTATTAACATCCCACAGAAATGGTGTTCCACAAATTTAGTTTCATAAATGTTAATATGACTTGGATTTATAGTCAAGAGAATCTACAGTCAGAACTAGGTGTTGTCAATACAAATTGGTATGACCTTTTGCAGCAATTTTGGTCTCTCAAAAATTTGCACAAAATATTTATGCTTCAAAGCTAAAGTGATATTTAATTAGAAAGTATAATTCATATTTGCCAAACAATTGTTGTGGGCCTAGATGCAATAAGAAGTGAAATTTCCATCTGAAGCAGCCAAAAGGGTTAACAAATATGGACCTTGGACAATATGTAGGCTGTCTCTCCAGTGAAGGTTAGGAAATTTCCAGACAACTCTTCTGTCTTCTCTCCTTTGTTCTCATTAGCCTCCAACATGACTAAGTTCTTCAAATAACAGATTTCATCTCTTATTGTTAAACTTTCTCAATATCATCTAACTGTAGGGTTCTCTTGACACACTCCTCATGAGCTCCCTCACCACATAATTTCATATCCATACCTTCAAAATTCCTCCAGAGACATGCTTTGCTCCTAATTTTCTTTCTCTTCACATATTTAACAAATAAAACCTGCACCCCAAAATATTAGTAGGCAAAAGAATAACAATAGCAAGTGAACAAAAATTTCCCATTCTTGGAAGCTATGAAGAGAATGATCTGCAAACCTCCCAAATAATGAGAAAGTCAATCTATAGTCCTTCTTGAAATAAAAATATGTTCCACATCAAATAATATGTAAGTTACTATTCTGCCAAACACAGAAATAAAGTTCTCATTGGGATAGTGTAATAGTCTTGAGAATTATTTTGTTCAATTCAATTATCCCTCTTATCTGGGTTGGGGCAGGGGAGTGGTTAGTAGGTGGGCAGAGATTAAACAGATCTAATTGAGAAACCCAAAGAGGTATGCAGGGAAAGGGAGCCAAATACTTCACTTTGTTTTCTAATTTTCCTAAGACAGAAACACTTTTACTTGTATTCCTAAACAGTCTTTTAAAACACGCAAACCATGTTTACAGCTTTTGAACACTATAGCTTCTCTTCAGTTTTCTTCATATATCCCTCACTTGACTACCTCAGGAGACTTATTTTAGATCAGTTTTAAATTTCTGTTCTGACACCTCATAGCTATGATTATGGGAAAACCCTTTAGCCTGACTGAGCCATACTTTCTCTGCAGTAAATTAATATAATAGTATTGTTTCTGACAATAAATTATCGTGTGTGAAAGTATTTGGCAAACTCTAAAGTGATATAATAATGTGCCATTAGTATTATATTCTTTACTGCTTGATTTTTTTCCTTTTGTAAAACAAAATAAATTTTGTTATGGACAGACTTTAAAAAAAAAAAAAAACCGTAACAGGGCATGTACAGGTAAATGACTTCTTTAGTTGATAACGTAATGACGTTTTCTTGTTCATATATGTAAATTCACCTTGTAAACCTAAGTTGAATATTTGTTCTTAAAGAAATAAGGATCTCTTAAGCCTAAATTTTTAAATGTTTGCTTTGTTATTGCAATTACAATTTTTGTCTCAATTCAATAGATGCCCTTTATGTAAAGCTACATAAATTTATAAGTTGCTAATTGTGTAAGAAAATTACCTTAACACTTGCTATAATTATTCGCAAACTTTAGAAAGATATGGAAAGAAAACAAGTTTTTTGGTTTTGGTTGGGATGTAGAAAGTTTCAACAGCTCATCACTTCTTATCTAACAATGACAATGGAGTGGGTAAGCATTAAGACCATAGTTTATTTTGTTTAATTTTAATTTATTTTTACCATCAAATAGCTGAAGATGCAAGGAAACCTAAATGAAATAAATTCAAGAAACTTCCTCTCTAAGAAAGAAGACCTTCATGAACACTTTTGTCTCCGGTAGAATGGGGAAAGAAGAAGAAAGTGCCATAACGGGAAATAAGGAGAAAGCCTACTTTAAAGAAACTTCTAACAGCTATATATGGGCTGGCATTCAGATGAGATTCCTGAGGATTCTGGCCACAAGGTAAGTCCAAACCCGCCTTGCCATCGTTCCTACAGATGTTGGCTGAGCTCATGGATAAAATAGGTAAAGGCTGGGGCAGGCTGGGAGAGTGGACGGAAATAACTCAGGGGTAGTCTTGGCTTTTACAAAGTACACAGCTGCAGCCCTCCAATAGCTGAGGGCAGAGAAGCAGGCAGGGAGAAATCTTCCCAGGAGCATAAATCTTGGCTGGACTGGAATACAAAGAGAATGTTCTAGCAACTAACAAAACTGGCAGCCTGACTGAAAAGCAAAGCGCTCTTTCATGGTTTGGTGCTAGCATGTGAAATATAAAGTATATAATGATCTCCAAAATCCAGCTTGTACTCAAATCCCAATCCCTACTGAAAGTAAATCCCTAAAAATGTCTTCAAAACAATTCAAGTTACTGATTAACTGAAGCTAACCAAAGTTGCAAAAAACCCAGACCCAGCTCAACTATAGATTAAATTGACACCCCATCTCTACCATAACAGGTGGCAGAAAAGGGGCATGCTCATTTTAGGGCAGTAAATATTACTCATCTACAACTCTTTAATACACAGTGTGCAACTTTAAATAAAAAATGCAAGAAACTCAGTAGAGTGAGAAAATTTAATGCTTGATAAAAATAAACTTAGAAAAGCTATGAAAAATATGTGAGTGGCTCTGGTAGAAAAGCTGTTTAATACTTGTAAAAGGGAGAGTAATTTCAGCAGGCAGACAAAAGTTTCAAAAAAGACAAAAGGGAAATGTTAGAAATGAAAAAAAAAAAAATACCTTCAATATTGGAAATGAAAAATATATTCAACGGCCTTTAAAACAGACAAGACAGAGCCGAGGAAAGTGTCCATGTCCTTGAAGAATGGTTAATAGAGAGGATTGTGGAAATGTCGTGGATTAGGGAATTTACGGACTCAGTCCTTCCACCAGAACAATTATTAAACAAGAATGAATTTCCTGAAACAACTGTTTTGAAACTCTGGAGGCCAAAAGAACACTGCACAGCATCCAGGGAAAAGCATGAGAAAGAGGCTGATAAATTATAGCAAAGAACAGTAAATTGCTCTCTCTGCAATTTGCTCCTGGCTCCCATCCCCGACTCTTATGGCAGGCTGCAAGGGGTCCAGCCACTGATTAGCTGACTGGTAACAGAAAGCATCATAAAATTCTCTACCCCAAGACCAGGGGTAGCACAGCCCATCAATGATTGCTTTTGATTAGTGAATTTGGATTGCTGGAGGTCCAACTTTGAGGGCTGCCATTGTCTCAAATCACTGGAGACAGGGCAGTGGTGGTAGAGACTTAAGAGTACTGTACTTCCTCAGGGCTGCAGGAGACAGTTAGTTGAAGGGCTGCATTTACTGGACAGGCCAAGAAAGCTTAGCTTTGGGAAACTGTGGAAGAAGCTCTTGGCACCCTTAGGGAGTCCCTCCTCAGGACACTGTGGAGATGGTCAAATCTGTTTCAGTTGGGAAAGACTGACTAGAAAAAATCTTTTCTGGTGTGTCTCTCCTCCCATAATTTTATCTCCAGGCAAAGGCAGCTTGAGACAAGGAAAGGAATAAGGGAAACTATAGAGGTGAAAAGTCTGGGGAAAAGGATTGCCTGCTTCAGACACCTAGGAGAGGGAAGTCTGTCTCCTGAAAACAGAGGGGACAACCAAAATTTTGTAAACATGGGTACTCCAAAACAACTAGCAAACAAACTCCCAGGACACAGGCCCAGAAAGACAGGGAAAGCCCTTCACACTACTTTCATCATGAGCTGAAGCCCAAGAAAATCTCTGTGTTATCCCCACCTGGTTACAATGTCAAGAAACAGACTTCTCAGGGAATAAATCCTTGAGTTAACATTTTAAAATATCAAAATATACAGTGTGTAATAAATAATACAAGACAAATAAAGAAACAGGAAATGGTGTCCCATCCACAGGACAAGCATAAAAATACAGAAAACACCAATGAATAAGACCAGAATGTGAAGAAGTCACACTGAACAAAGCCTTTGAAAAAACGATATTAAAAGTGCTCAAGGAGATGAAGGAAAATACAGAGAAAGAAGTAAAGGATATCAGGAAAACAATGAATGAGCAAAATTAGAGTCTAAGTAAATACTTAGAAATTGTAAAAGGAACCAAACAGAACTACTGGAGTTGAAGATAACAATAACTGAAATGAAAAATGCCCAGGAGTGTATCAAGTACAGAATGGAGTGGGCTGATAAAGAATCAGTGTACTCAAAGACAAGACACTTGAAATGAGTCAAGCAGAGGAGCAGAAAGAAAAAGGAATTATTAAAAGCAAAATAGCCTTAGATACCTCTGAGACACCATCAAGTGTACCAAAATACACATTATTGAAGATTCAGAAGAAAAAGAAAGGGAGAGTGGAGTAGAACGAATATTTAAAGAAATAATGACAGAAAAATTCCCAAATTTTGCAAAATATATGAATATGAGCATGCAAGAAGCCCATAGGACACCAAGAAGGATAAACATGAAGAAAAGTATATCCCATCATATATAATCACACTATCAAATGCAAAAGACAAGGAGAGCATTCTTAAAGCTGCAAGAGAAAAACAATGTATTTCATACAAAGGAATCCCAGTAAGATTGAGTGCTGATGTTTTATAATAAACCATAGAGGCAAGAAGGCAGTGGGTTGAAATACTTAAATTTATAAATGAAAACAACTGCAAACCAAGAATCACATATCCAATGAAAACTTCTTCCAAAAATCCAAAAATAAGAGAGAGATTAAGACATTCCCAGATAAACAAAAGCTGAGGGCATTCATCACCGTTAGACCTGCCCTACAAGCAACACTAAGGGAGCTCTTCAGACTGAAATGGAAGGACACCAAACAGTGGTGCAAAGCATCAAAAAGACATGCAGTGAAGGTAACCATTTGGGTAGTTATAAATGCCAGTACTATTGTAGTGTGTTGTTTGGTATGTAGCTACATTTCTTACTTCTTATAGGTGCTAAAATGTGAATGCAAAAAAGTAACGATAAATCTATCCTTTTGGACATACAACGTACAAAGTTATAGGTGGTAACAAGTACAAAAAATGGTGAGGACAGAGGGCTATAGGAAAAGTATATGTGTATGCTATTGAAGTTAAGTTGGTATCAAACTAAATATGGCTGGTATATATCTAAGATGGTAAATTTTAACCCTATGGTAACTACAAAAAAATTTGATAAAAACTATATCCAGATAAAAGAGAAGCCATTCATTATGGTACAATGCACAAAATTAAGTAAATCTGAACGTAGGCATTAACAAAAGAATTGAAGGGCAAAATGTATAACATATACAAAGGTTAAGTAGCCAAATGCAGAAGAAAGCCCTACATTATTGGTAGTAACTTTAAATGCAAATGGATTAAACTCTTCAGTCAAAAGGCAGAGATTAGTAGAATGGTTAAAAAAGCACTACTTAACCATATGCTGTCTGCAAGAGAATCAAAGATTCAAGTAGATTGAAAGTGAAGGATGGAAAAAAATATGCCATCAGTTAGTAACCAAAAGAAAACTGGGGCAGCTATACTAATATCAGATAAAACAGACTTTAAGTCAATAACATTTATGAAGGGCAAAGGTGGTCAATATATATTGATAAAGGTGATAATCCAATGAGAAGATAAAACAATTATAAATATGTGTGCCCAAAAGTATATTAAGCAAATACTGATAGATTTGAAGGGAGAAATTTACGATTTTACAATTAATAGTAGGAGAATTTCAGACACCACTTTAAATCATGGATAGAACATCTAGTCAGAAGATCAATAAGGGAATACAAGACTTGAACATGATTTAAGATGTGCCTTTCTTTGTTTTTCTTTTCTGACATAGGTATGTTGGTGGAAATCCAATAATAATGATAAGAAGAAGAAATGACAGCAATGACCATGATAATGTTGAAGAAAAAGAAGGGTATGATGCCATAGATGCTAGATAATTATAAAGGCAGAGATAAAAAACGATTGTAAATATTAAAGTATAAACAGATCAACAGGGTTCACATTAAGGTGTCCTTCAGTTCTTGTAGCTTTGGTATTCCCTGAATGATTCTACACATATTCTGATGTTAATGGATTAGATTAAACAAAAATAACAGTAACAAGTCCCATGAATTGGTGCAAAAATAGATGACTAAGTAAAATTGAGAAAAACTTAATGCAATTGCAAGGACTCAGGTGTTGTCTGAGAAAAAAGAGCTTCCCTCAAGTAAAATGGTAAAATTTAATCACTGTTATTACAAATTATCTCAGGAAAATTTATTAATAGATGGGATGTTTGTATAATCTAGAAACATATGGTTCTGTTACCATGAGAGGGAGAGGCTTTGCTCCGGTGACAGAAATTTTTGCTATATATGTATATCCCTTTAAAAAATGATGGGTATATCAGATTATGAGACTATGAGGTCAATTCCTATTAAACTTATCAAGTTTGTTTCTCTTGTCCTCATTCTACAGTTAAACAGTTCGGATTACCTTTTTACTTTCCTTTCAGTACAGAAGTGCTAAATAGATACATAAATTTTCTGCTTTACCTTTCATTTATCTCTCTCACTATAACTTAATAAATTGGCTTTCTGGTCTATGCACTCATCTCTTATATGTTTGGCTGATGAGTCAGTTCCCCTAAATCTATTTAACTCTGGATCCATTGAGTTTATGAATTTCTATGTATAATTTGCATGACATCCTACAATTGCCAACCCCTAATTAGTGCCTGAGGAGCCAGCTGGTTTCTTCTCTAAGAGTTCTATGAATTTTCTCTAATTTTAATATGACAGATTTGGAAATAGAAGTTCTGTGATATGTGCCTCAGTGCTACCCAACATTTCCTGAATCAACACAAACTAATGAGCTCAATATCAAGAGGGGAAAATGGCCAACGAAAAACCAGATTCCAGAGTTCAAGAAAAGAATGAACCGAAACAATTGAGAGGAGATGGAAATGAGGAAAAGTATAGATACTGACAATAAAGACAAGAATGTAAGCCAAGAATAGATAAAATATCAGAAGCAGGGGAAAAGTTTAAGAACTGTATGTTTAAAAGACTCATCCCTGGACAGAAATGAAAATTGTTATGAGGCAAGATCAGATATGAGGTAAGTCATACTCAAGATAAAAGAATTATATTAGAGAGAGGGTGATTAATTATTGGGGTTTTAAAGGGTAATATTGCCTGGCAGATAATTTGTGTCTGAAAGTAAGGGATTTTGATAATAACATATCTGACTCATTTTTTCCCTGTAAAACAATTAATTCTTTGAACACACTCTATGATGAGTGCTTCCAATTTTCAATGTAATTTATAAGGTGAGAAAATAGAGTAAAAAATCCAATTTTTTTGCTTCTTGAGTTAGCATAAAGTGACAAAAAAAAAAAAAGAACACTTACCTTCAACAAAGGAAAAAAATTAAATTAAAAGAAAGGAAACCCAATGATATTAACTGACAAAAGGAATGATCACCATAACCTATTATGGGACATTTAATCTATCAACTGGGGTCTTCTTTGAATCTAAAAGTACTGAACTTTGTTTTATTGACTGCATTTAAATCCTACAGATGGTAGAAAATGTATTTATTTGCTGACTTAATCATTTATTTATTAACTTCAAAGTGTCGATCTCCATAATAGAGATCTAGGATACAAATGAGGAGAAAAAATTAGAGATTCTTGGAGTTCAATATTTTCTTAAAGATTTCAGGACTTGGTAAAGAGGACATAAAAATAAATTAATGTAAACTCAAGCCTGAAGTTATGCCTCCAACGCTGTAACTAGTAAAGTGATTATTTTGAAATCTTAGCATTTTATAAATGGATGGATGTATGAAATGAATTTCCATATTATTTTGAAAATAATGCATGTTTTATATGCTATCTGAGGCAAGAGACTATATTTGGTTCATATATTCTCCCTTCTCTAAATAGGCCATATCAAGTATTCCCAGAATCACACATCAATTCCTCCTTCTACCCTCTCACTTCTTTTCTTCCTTCCTTCAAAAAATATTGATTTTCTATATGCACGGTGCTCAGTGCTGAGGACATAAAGATAAACATCACATGGTTTCTGTCATAAGGGTTTTAAAGCCTAGTAAAGGAAGATATACATATATCTATCTGTAAAAGCATTGAACCAACAAAAAATAGATATGGGAAATTATTAGAGTATAGCTGAGAGTGTGACTCATTCCCTATGGAGAATCCAGCCAAGGCTGCTGCTTAGAAGAGGTTACAAGTAGGCTAAATATAAAAGATAAAGAGATTTTTGTGTCACAGATAGAAGAGAGGATAAAGAGCAAAGAAACAGGTGTGCGAGAGAATGTGTTCATGGAAGATCAAATAATTGGAACAAGAACGCACATGGAAGGACCTGAGAAATGAGTAATCAGGAGCATTTGAAGGAGGGGTTTATATACCACCTAAGATTTTTGCTTTACCTTTTAGACCTTACAGATTCAATGAAAAGTTTTAAGCATGGAAATAATCATTACCATATTTTCAATGTTTAAAGGTTATTTTGGAGGCTGTGTAAAGAGTATATTGGAAGGATGTAAATCTGAGGTCAGGGTCACGTTTCCATAATCCAGGGAAAAGACAAAAAGGCTTGGCCTAAAGCACGACTGGTGACTATTTTTGCAACTTCATGTTTTTCTCTTTCAAACTTAAATTGAATCTTAGGAAAACTGTTTCAGTAATGAAATATTCACTGAAAGCATTTTAGAAATAATGATAAGGTCACTCTTTTACCATTGAAAAATGTTTATGGGATATGATCCATGAATTAACAATATTTGCAGCTTCCTAAATATCAGAACAATTATTAGAGATTTGCTGAAGTACTGAATGAAAATCAGTTGGAGTCAGGTGACCCTTCATATGTTGGGCCCCTTAAATATAAAACAGAACTCACCATTCCATTCCCTCACTCCCAGAAAAATAGCAAAAACAAAACTCTGAATTCACAAACGCATAGTTATTTTCAGTCTATCATGTGCATTGAAAATTCTAATATATATCAGTGTGGATGAATGTATGAAATAGAAATTCACAGGAATTTTTCCCAATATCTGCACAAATTCACATGAGGCTCTAATAAAGTTACACCTAGATTTTGATGGTGGGAAGCCAACATAAAAAATATATACTTCAGGGAATACAAATTTCTATAGCAATTCTATGACAGATGTAACCACCTTGGTTGTTGCAACTAATTGAAAGGCAGTTGTGTGCCAGGGAAAACCAGGTTAACATTTGACTGTAGGCTATGTGCTTTGAAACAGATAACTTTATTCCAAGAGAGTCTTGAGCCACAGGGTGACAAAGCCTCATAGGTCTGAGAACTTTTTCTGTTGTTGATTCTGTTAAAAATAATAAAAAATGGGGAGAAACGGTTGCTGACAGGAGGAATCTTAAGTGCAAATTTAACTTTCTTTAACTTTTTATAATTCTGAATTTTGTAAAGATTTTGTTATGTAGACTGCATAGTATATTTATATATGATAAAATGTGATCCATATAGGTTTCCTTATAAAGCAAAATGAATAGAGAGAGGGAGATAGTTACTATTCTTTCTGATCATGTTTATTGCTGGAGGGAGAGCAGGAAACCGGAAACTTATGGATGCTCCACTGTGCTTAATTGTGCTTATCTGATCCACTCTGCTTAACTTATATTCTTGTAGACCCAAAATGATGTACGATCATGAATGGGGAAGGGTCATTAACCCAAAGAATGTTGAAGTTAGAAGGGACTTATGAGGTCAAACTCCCTTTCAAAATAGAAAAACATTCTATAACATCTAGAAGCAAGTTGAGCACTTTCCATGACATTAGATGGAAATTCACATAGATAGATGAGGATAGATAGATGAGAGAGAGAGAGAGACAGAGACAGAGACAGAGACAGAGAGAGACAGAGACGGAGAGAGAGAATAGAATTACTGGAATTTTATGGTGAAAATGACAAGGGTAGAAGAACTTCTTTTGCTACTTTTTAATGTTTCTAATTCTAAATTTTTGTATTTTTTACAGATCTGAAACTTTTTCAAAATCTCAACACATCTGTTCTAGTTCTCTCCTCTGGAATAAGTCCAAATTAAATAAAGGCCACCTAAAAAGTGCAAGTTCTGAAAATATTATATCCCACTATATGTGATTTTCTTTCTTTCCTTTTATTTAGATTGTGTTAATAAGTTTCCAGCAAACCTCTACTATATTTCTCACAAATGAGATATATGATACCAATTTTATGACTGTCTTCAGAAACCTCAGAAACTCTGTTATAGGCTCTAAGTAATTCTCAGAAATTTATTTATTCCCTCCTTTTCTGAACACAAGATCAATTTTTCTTCTTTTGAAGCTAACCAAAACAAAAACAACAATAGTGCTAACAACTGTGATAATCCCAAACACCTGTCATTAGATAGGATG
>JAQZBX010006323.1:0-53542 GCA_029593785.1 Cabassous unicinctus | reverse complement strand
GGAGGCCTCGGGACGCGAACCCGGGCCTCCCATATGGTAAACGGGGGCTCTATCCACTGAGCCACACCCGCTTCCCCTTTTTTACTTTTATATGAAAGTAAAACATAGAAAAAGGCACATATCATAAGGGTACGCCATACACCTCACAGATAAAGAACTAGAACATTATTAACATCCTGGAAGCTTCCTTTGTGTACCTTCCTAATACCAAGCCCCTCAGTCTTCCCCACAGGAATCCATATGTTGATTTTTTTTTTTTTTTTTTTTTAAAGAGATACCAGAGATTGAACCTGGGACCTTTTACATGGAAAGCAGGCACTCAGCCACTGAGCTACACCCACTCTCCTGATTTTTAATACTATAGATTAGTTTTGCTTGTTTTTCAACTGTACATAAATGGAAGAAATCTACAGTATGTACTTTTTTGTGTCTGACTTCTTTTGCCCATATTGTGAGATTCGTCATTATTGCCTGTCCTAGTAGTTTATTTTCATGGTTGTATGTGATTCCATCATACAGACATGTAACAATATATCTATTCTCCTTTTGGCGGACATTTGCGTTGCTTCCATTTTTTTTTTCTAGTACAAAAAATATTGTTATGAGCATTATTTTGGTTTCCATATGCATGCAGTTCTATTAGGAATAATTCTACAAATGTAATTGCAGGATCATAGGGTTTAATTTATTATATAGTGACCTACAGTTTTCCAAAGTGGTTGTACCAACTTACACTCCCAACATCAGTATATAAGAGTTCCAGTTGCTTCACATCATTGTCAACACTTGGCATGTTTATTCTTTTTAGGTTTAGCTGTTGTGTTGAATGTGTAGTGGTATCTGTCTTTTAACTATTTATTATGGAAAATTTCAAGCATAACAGTAGAAAATGCAGTATAACTTTAAAGTTCCCATGTTTCCATCAACTGGCTTCAACAATTATGAGTGCACAGCCAATCTTTTTTTTTAATCTAGTTCCCTACCGGACAATTTGGAAGCAAAACTCAGGCATCATATAATTTCTTCTATAAATACTTCATTATGTCTCTCTAGATGGTAATGATTATTTTTAGAAACATATAACCATAATCTGATTATCAACTAAAAATGTTAGCAAATCCTTTAACAGATTAAAGAATACAAAATATATTATAGACATCTCTTCACTATTAATTATTTAGTATATATCTGTAAAATGATATTTTCTTACCTATAGTAGCATTATCACAAACAAAACTAACAGCAGTTCCTTATAGCCTCTAATACCTAATCCATATTTACATTTTTCCAGTTGTCTCAAATGTCTTACTGCTGTTTTGTTATAACCAGAATCCAATTAAGGTCTACCCATAGCATTCAGTTGGCAAGTCTCTTCATCTTTTTCCTTCTAAAATAGTCTCCTCCTGCCATGATACTCTCTTATGGAAGAGACTGGACCACTTGCCCTGTAGACTGTCCACCTTCTAGATTTGTTCTTTACTTTTTCATGGTGCTGTTCTCCTTCAATCTCTGGATTTCTTTACTGGACTAGATCTAAAGGCTTCATAAGATTAAGGGAAACATTTTTGACAAGTGTAGTTCATAAGGATGTTGGGGACTTCATATTGCATTACATCAAGAGGCATGGAGTGTCTGATAATCCCACAATGCATGATTCAGGGGTTGTGACAGCAGTGCTCATGATTTTCAGAAATGAAGGAACCATCTCTGCTTTTTATTATATGTGAGAAAACTAGGCTCAGAAAGCCTTTGACTTGTTCAAGAAGATATAGAAAGTAAGTGACCTGGCTGGACCCAAGGAGCTTGATCTGGAACTCAGCCTCTATCATTATTTCATGTTACTTTCTGTTACCCACACCTCTGTGTTTATGTTCTTGCTGACTTTGCTTTTTAAGTATATGATTTGATGATAATTTTCTAATATGGACTTCTGAATGACTTAGTATCTTAAGGTAGTCCAAAAATAGTATAAACAATAAAGAAATTATAGTCCTGCATTTAAGTATACAAATTTTAAGTGGTTCAGAAGTCCTTGATTCTATGGGAAAGTTTTAACTTTCTAATTTTTCTTTGAAATACCCACCTTTCAGGTGTTACTTTACTTTCTCCTTCTGCTGACTAGCAAGGTGATAAGCTGGAATTCTCAAACTTCTAAAGCATAGTGCTAATAGATGAAAAATCCCTATGGATTACCAGGTCAGTTATAAAAGTATATAGTTAATGTTAGATGAACAAATGAAACAAATATTGGTAAACTAAAATCATGATGCGATCAAGTCTGTAATTTTATATTGGGTTAATTGACCTTTTACTTTATCAGCCTATTTTAGAGAACTAATGTTTTCTCATACTTAATACTTGCCTCAAAAGGAGATAACATTTATTATTTGTATCAGTCAGGGTTCTCCAGAGAAACAGAACCAACAGGATATATGTAAATTTATCCTGATATATATATTGGTTTATGTGATTATATAAATTGGTTTATGTGATTGTGGGGGCTGGCAAATCCAAATTCTGTAGGGCAGACCTCAGGCTAGAAATTGCAGTAAGTTGAAGTTTGAGTCTGAAGTTGAATCTATGAAATACCTCCCCAATAACAACTAGGCCAGTATTTGACCAGACAACTGGACGCCTTAACCTCGCCAAGCTGAAACATAAAATTAACCATCACACTATTACATATTAATTAATGCCTTTTAAGCATTATAGAAATATCTTTGCCTGATGGTAGATCCTATTGGAACTCACTTTTTAGGATCCAGGTTCTTGTTGGGTCACAGTGGTAGCTGTGTCCTTTTTTTCCGTTCGGGAAGCTAGAGCTCTGCAGCAGCTTAGGAATGGCAGAGGGCTTGGAGACCTCTGAGCATCAGGGCTCTCTGGTGGGATTTGTAAGGCCACTGAGCTGAGAGGAATGGCAATATTCGTATTTATAGGTTCTGTCCTTCAAAGGAGGCTTTCCTGGATACCTTTTAATATTTCTATGGGATCATTTGAATTTTCTTGAGAATGTTTCCCCTCAATAGAAGGAAGAATTTCAGATTTGTATGAAGAGTTTTTCACCAGGAAATATCATGACTATATTTTAAAATTTGTCATTTGACTAATAGACTCCATCTCATATTTCCCTTTTACTGCATTTATGTAATTTTTAAAATGCTTATATAAGTGCTTGATTTTCTAAGTCTTAAAGCTGCCAGTATTTTTTAAGGTATGTTTTCATTGTGATGAATTACATACAAGAGTACTAAATTTTTTCTGTATTTCCTTATTCTGTCACAAAAAAAACACTGTATTTTCATTTAGCTCATTATTTCTCTGTCTTCTCCAAAGGTCCATATTGGTTATCTTCCTAACAAGCAAGTCCTTGGCCTCAGCAAGCTTGCGAGGTAAGTATGACTGTGTGGTGAATGGGAAAGGTTTGTAGGACCTGCCCCTATATGATGAGATTCTCACCAGGCTTTTTGTCTTACAGCCCTTACTTGGAAGTCACATTGCAACTTAAAATTTATAGTTACAGAGACAAACAGACTTAGAGGGCCTGAAATAAAAATGTCCTGCTCACATCTTTCCCTGTAGAGCCTTCCATTGTTGGAGAGGATCTGAGGTTATGTTCAGTCCAGCTCCTCTCTTTAAAGGGTGTTTATCCAACAGTGAAGGCATGGAAAGAACCTGGGCAGGGGTCTAACTGCACTGTTTTCAGACTTTTAACCAACCCCCTATTTGGGCCCCCAGCCTCAACTCTGCCTTCCACTGTACCTTTGTACCTCTGGGCATCTCTCTTGGGTTCTGCAGGGCCAGTCAGCTCACTTCTACTTTCTTTGCCTCTTTGCAGACACAAGACTGTGCCTTCCTTGACATTGCTCAGCTCTATTCCAAGACAGTGCTCTCCCTCCATTCACCTATTTCTCTCTTTTCTGCTACAGTCTTCTTTTCTGTTCCTTATCCTTGTGGATTTAGCCTTTAAATATTCCTGTACTACCATTTTTAAATTTGGGCTTTGGGAAGGAGAGGTGATATATTTGTGTGGTCATCTGTGTTTAATTGGAAGTTAGCTCAAGGGTCAGTGTTCATGTCTCCCTGATAGGTCCCAACCACCAGTATTTTATTGCCTCTAAATATCCTTTTTTGTTGTTGTTGTAACATCTTTGTCTAAATTTAGGGAGTCCTGGATGATGGAGAAGTCCTGGGAGGTATGGGTGTGGGGGTGCAGAGGGTTCTTGAGAGTTGAAAATAAATGAAGGGATGTGTAATGAACATGCAAACATCTATCCCCCTTTTTAATTTTAACAAGCCAAGTTTGAATAATTTGATTGAGATTATAATGACATTATCAGAATAGAAGTACATGAATCTTTTGCCCAGCCATCTAGCCTGTGGCTCTGATGTGAGCCTGTCCTTCTCCACTTAGGCACTGGGATTCGTCATGATCCTGAAATAGTGGTCCAGGTCTTTTTCAAGTCTATGTTGAATTCTGTAAAAAACCACCCCAGCTGCTCTCCACAGCTGTTCCTTTTATTTTGTTTTCATTTCAACTTTCTCATTCATTCCTCTAGAGAATGGGGAGAAAGTAGGTAGAAGAGAGAAAATTAACTTTCCCAACTCAGACCTCATTCCTGTTCCATAACCTTGCCACCAGACAGGGCTACTTGCCACCAAGAAAGGGTGATATTCTATCATAGCTATAATTTCTTCATTTTAACATCCAGGCTGCTTTCAGTGATCTGTACCTAGCGGCAATGCCAAGGGGTGGCTGAGAGGTGGGGGTAGTGGTAGTGGGGGTAGGAGTAATTAATCCTGCTAGAATTTCTGTTATTACTCCTGTCTCCCCTTTCTAATAATCTATTCTCAAATAATAATAAACAAAGTCAATTTTATTTCAATTGTGAGAATGTCTTAACTAAAATTTGGTTTTCTTGCTGTTTTGTGATATACAGTCTAAATACATAGCTTTAGGTCCAGTTCCCTGGTACGTTCCCTTCCAGCAAGATTGCCAACCCTACACCTTTCCCATATTGAAATTCTGACATTGCTGATGCCTATAACAAACTGTCAATATGGATAGTTTTCATATTTTAAGAAATCTGGGAAGACCACATTAGGCCTTGGTCCCAAGAAGGCCATACTGTATATACCATGGGTAGCACTTTATGGGAAGTGGATTCTAGAGTAAGCCAGTGAGATCATGGAATATATAGTAACTCAGAGGGTAGAAGGGAATAGTCTTTGGCTAAGGAAAGGAAAAGATTTCAAATAATTAAGCTTTTCTGAAACAATACAAAGGGATTGATTATTAGCATGGGATTTGTCCTTCCACTAATAGGATTAGAAAGAAAATAGAACACTAAACCAAAGATCCTAGTGTATGGCAGATGTTTTATAAAATATATATATATATATATATGTACTGAAGAATAATATTTAGGGAATGAAGAGTGATATTCAAAGAAAACCAAATATCTTAGCAAAACTTCACTGCTCATTTTAATCTTGTATGTGAGGTTTGTTATATGCTTACCTTTAAACGAATGACCTTTCGGTGCCAGTGAAGTCAAATATCAAACAGTAAAGCCTTAAGTAACAAGAAAATGCCAGAAGTGAGTTGATCTGGTTCAATTCTAGTAGAATTCTAGAGTAAACTTAGTTTGAATAGAAATGCCTTTTGTTGCTGAAAATCCATTTAACGTGTATTAGATTTTTTTTTTAACCTTCAAATAACTGCACAAACATAATTAAGTCTTGAATTTAGAATTGCTTTCCTGCCTCGGGGTAGCCATGGTTAATCTGTTCATTGAGCACCTACTTCAAAGGGCACCATGCCAGCTACTGTGGCACCTGCAGAGAAGCTGAACACAGCTTCTCCCTCAGGAAGGACCCACAATATGAGGAGGAGGTGCCTAGCTTGGAGCTCCAAGTCAGAGGAGCCAAGATGGCTGTGTGGTCTGGCTCACAGGGTTGAAGAGACCCAGATATGGAGGGATGAGCAGAATTTTAAACAGGGGCGACATTCCTCTAGGTATAGTAGTTGATGGAAGTAAGAAATTTAGGCAGAGGCAACTGGGTGATAGATAGTAGGGTGGGCATTAGATTAAAGGAGAAAAATTTTTTTTCCTTTTTCTATTAAAAAGGAATATATTTACCAGTTAAACTTAAATACAAATGGGTGAGTAAAATGAAAGTTTTTCTTTCCTATTTCCATTCCCCAGAGTTAAAACTAGAGTTTTCTTTCACTATCCTTCTGGAAGATTTCTATGCAAATATAATCTATAGCTCTTTAAAACTAGCAAAATATCCTTTCACTCTTTGTATTTTTCTTTTTAAGATTTCTATTCTTTAAATGTAAAATGACTGCATAATTTTTAAAATGTAAAATCATTAAATTTAAAGAGGGAATAAAAAGGACTAGCAAAATGGAAAAAGGAGCTCATATCCTATATTCTCTACTACAGCTTGTGTTTTTTTTTTTTCTCTTTATTTAAAATACCTTGAAATTCCCTGGATATCTTTCAGTCTAAAATGTTAAAGGTCTTTTTAATGAATACATAGTATTTCTTCGATTGATTAACATAATTCATTTAACCAGTCTGAGATAAAATATAGTTTGCAGTTTGAGACTATTGCCAAAAAAAATGCTTCAGCAAAATTTCTTTTTATATATTATCTTTGCACACTTCAAATCCATCTGTAAGATAGATTACTAGAGAGGAACTTATTGGGTTAAGAGTAGCTGAATTTTTGATGTTACCAAAATGCCCTCAAAAAAACCATACTAGTCTATACTGTAGTAATGAATAAAGGGTATGTGTTTCTCCAACTAGTGTTTTGCCAACACTAGGTTTCATCACATTTTTAATATATATATTTATTTTTATTTTTTTATTTTTTGAGGTACCAGGGTCAGGGATTGAACCCAGAACCTCGTGTGTGGGAAGCTGGCACTCAACCACTGAGCCACATCAACTCCCCTGAGTTGGTTTTCTCGTTTGTTTTGCTTGTTGTTTGCCTTTGTTTTTAGGAGGCACCCGGGATCTACCATGTGGAAAGCAGGCATTCAACTGCTTGAGCCACATCTGCTCCCCCATCACATTTTTAAATCTTTGGCAAACTGGTTAGTGAAAAATGGTATCTATTGTTTTAATTTGCATTTCAGTGGTGTTAAATTTTTTCAGAAACTGCCTGTTCCTAGCCTTTGCTAATTTTTCCATTGAGTTGCTTGTCTTTTATTACTGCTTTACATTAGCTCTTTGACTGTTAAAGTAGTTAGATTAGGTGCTGCAAAAAATTTTTCCTAGCTTGTCATTGTTTTAGAATATCCTTCCACAAAGATGTTTAAAACTTTTATGTAGACATATAAAAGTTTTTTTAGTACTTTTATGGCTTATTTTATATATAAATCCTTGCTCCACCTGAAACATATTTGGGGGCAAAGAGTGAAGTGGTACATCAGTTGGTTTCTGTTGTATGCTCTACATAACCTCCTAAAGCATCCTGCTTCCAACCCATCGCCATGCTGACTTCTTATTCTTGCCTCCACACTCTGTAAGGGCTTTTCTTCTCTTTCTCCTGGATCATAAACTGGGCTTCTTACTCTTCTCTGCCTCTAATCTTTTAGGGTCCTCAAATATCCCCTCATATGCTGCTAGGATGCTCTTTCTAAAATGTGGACTTGATCATGCTGCTCCTTCAGCAGCTCCCCATGGCTTTTTTTTTCCTCCCAAAGCTTTTTTTTTTTTTTTCCCCAGAAATTCAAGTAAGGCCTTACTTTAGCAAAACAAGTCCCACCATGAGCTGGCGCCAACTCCTCCTTTGCATCTCATATCCTTTGCTCAATCCACACTTGAGAACTTGCAGCCAGGTGTCAAGTTTAAGTCAAGTTATATGAAGGCACCAAAAATACTCTTAAAACTTACAGGGGTTAAATTATACCATCTGTGGATTCTTCCTGCAAAAAATTTAACCTTGTTATTTTCCTAGTTACCAGAAGGAGGAAGAAGAGGAGAGAAAGCATGCTGCATAAAGCAAAAGAGTAAACAGAGGACCTGACACAGACATGATAAGACCAGTAGATGAGCTACTATTAACCCAATATGTCCACTGGGTTAAAAACAGTATCTAACCAGGTCCCCTTCATGTATAAAAAAAAAAATCACAAAATTTAAAAATGAGAAGCAAAGCAAGTTATTAAAGGGGGCAAAATGGGTATTCTTATTTTGAGGAAGTTTATGTTAAAAAGCTGTCATGAATCTTTATTTGCCAAATGAATTCCATACAGAACATAAAACTGGCTGAAATACACAAAGAAACTGACAAACCTGAAAGTGAGTAGGAAGCCTAATTACCTCTCACTCTGATGGAGGTGGCTAAAAAGAATATAGAAAGCAGAGTAGTAGAGTTTTGACCACAAGAGGTAGACAAAAAGAGTAATAGAATTTTTCAAAAGACAAGCTTAAATAAAAATAAATTGAACAGGTTACAATGTTATAAGAAAACTAGAAATTAATACAAATGATTACAGAAAATGTCAGTCATCTAGAAGCTTAAAAATTCTTTTAAAATCCTATTAATAGAGAACAATGCAAACTGTATATCATTGTATGCAATCTAGAGCACAAATCTATATTTTGGATGTACATTTGTAGCTGGATATGCTTTCATTATTAAATAAGGCACACAAGTACAAACTAAGCACTCAATTTTTTTTGGAAAAAGAATTGCAAAGAAAATTAAATAGAACAACAAGAAAGAGCTAAGACAAAATAAAAAGTTAACAATTAGGAAAACCAAAAAAGTAATAGGAATCCCAAATCCAAAAGTTGAAAATCTTGTATCATAGATTGCTTGAAAGGTCTAATTGGTTGAGGGGGAAAATATTAATATCTAGGAATGAGAGATATGTAAAAAAAATGTGCTAAAAACCTTTAAAAAATCTTTAAAGGTTACCCCCCAAAAAATAACTGGGGAAAGGAGGAATAAGCCAAGTTAGAAAACCTGAATAAACTAGTAATCTTAGAAAAAGTCAGGTTATTAGTGATGGGTGGAGGGGAGGCTGGGCCCAGTCAATTTCATAGTCATTCTTTCAAACTTTTAAGTAGCGACTAATTCCTATTTGTATAAAGACTTCAAGAGCATTAAAAATCCTAGCCAGCTACACAATTAATTTGATGAATTCTGACAAAGCTGGCATTAAAAAAGTATAGACTAATGTCACTTGTGATTATAGTTGTAAAAATTGTAAAAAATAAAAAATAAAAAACAACAAATCTAACAGACTACAGGAAGTACTGTTTTCATCATGACAGCAAGAATACAAGCATGATTTATATCTGCTGATTCTGGGAGTATGGTGAAGTAGATGTTAAATGATCTCTCTCTTGGTATAGCATATCAGGGCAAAATGTGTATGTACATTTAGCACATTGGTGGGAAACATAAGGTGGTTCTAGTGAAAGTCCACAGAAATTAGTAAAAATCTGGGTTCTTTTACCACACCCCGAGTCTTTACTCTTGGGGAACAAGAAAAAGAATCCACAATGTATGCACAACAATTTGGGGTCAGAATTCATGTTTCCTGTGTGGCTCTCAAAAAAAAACCAGGGCAATAATTTAGTTTTAAATGGCTCCAAGTAGGTCATCCTCCAGGCACCTAGCAGACACAAGTGCATGTTCTCTGATGCACTTTTATTCCAGCCTTCAAACAGTTTTAAGGAATATGAGCTCACCAAAAATAAACAAGCCACCATGAGTCAGAATCATCTGAAACAAATGGACAAGAGGACAGATAATGGAGTTTTCAGATACAGAATATAAAACAAGTATATTAAAAACCAGAGTACTGAAAGTTTGGCAGAGGAATAAGAAAATTTCAGAATTGACCAGGCAGATTTGAAAAACAACCAAATATAACTTCTAGAAATGAAAACTGTGATAAATAAAACAAAAACCCAATATTCTAGTTATATAGCAGATAAGGCACAACTGAAAATAATTAGACTATCTGAAGAAATTGCACAGAATGTTGCACAGAGATACAGGTGAAAAGTATGAATGAGAATTTAAGAGACATGGAAGACTGAGAAGGTCTAATATGCCTTTAATTAGAATTCCTGGAGATACCAGAGGCAATGGGGAGGCTGGGGTGGAAGGTACAATATTAGAGATGTTCATGGCTGAAAAACTTTCCATCTTCAGATTCAGGAGCCTAATGAACTACATGCAGGGCAAATAAAATCCCTGCCTAGACACACAAGAGTAAGCTGCAGAATACTGGGAGTTCACTTTGTGTGTTCAAATATTAGAAGATATCAGTAAAGTAACAACAATTGGCCTGCCGATTGTTTTCCCAATTGCAATATTGAAAGGCAGAAAACAAATGAATACCGTTCATGTCATCCTAAAATTCTCTTTCCAACATATACCTTTCAAGAAATTTTCTTCCAGAAATGAGGGTAAAATAAAGTTTGTCTGTTCAGGAAAGCTGGAAAAGACATGAGATATTCAACACATGAGATACTCTTGACAAGAAGAAGAAAACTAACAAACGAGGAATAAGAAATCATAAATTCTGTGAGCAGAATAATTATATTCATAGTAGCTACTCAGTAAAAACCTGCCTGAATGATCCTCCTTTGGCATGAGAGTGGATATCTCCCAGAAAAAGGCTGGCACTGTGGATAATGGTCAAATATTACAGGCTTTTTTAGTCATGTCTGGAGCAAATAAAGAATGCCCAATATTACCACTGTTGTCTAATATATTACCTGGTATTCTATTGAGAAAAAGAAATGAATTTTAGAAGAGATTACTAATTTTTAAATTGATATAATTTGTCTACTTATATAACAAATTAATGACTGTCAGACTAATCACTTGAAAAACTATCAGAAATATTGTATATAGAAATATGACCCAGCAAGGAATGTAACATAATTCTTATCTAGGAGCTTGAAACCTATTCTTTCTCAGTTTTTTGTTCAAAATTTTAAAAATTGTTTCCCTTTAATATTTTATTGCTTACCTGCTGGGGACACAAAGAAGAATCAGGATGGCTCCTGCCTCCAGGAAACTTGGTTGAGTGGTACCCAGGGTGGCATCACTGACTATACTAGAGCAATTGTCAGTTCTGTCTGAGGGGCATGGTGGGGGGAAGAGCCAGAAAATGCCTCTTAGGGAAGGTGATCTTAAATTGAGTCCAGATTCATGACTTAAAGGCCAAATTTTAAAGACAATATCCTCAGTGGTGGTATAAAATTTACTAGCCAGTGGACCTTGAATTGTCATCCTCAAATGGATAATTCACTTCACAAGAGTTAAAGATGTTGAAAGGGAAAAACATGTCCCTTGACAGACTGGGTTATAAGCCAAGGTCAGGGGACTTTTATTGGGGGGGGCGGTAATCATACTAAGTACTCATATAGACCTATTTTATAAAAAGACATCTGAAGTCCAATCAATTCTAATTTATCTGATTAGTTGACGATAGTTTGCTATTAATTGACAAATAGTGTTTTATTTTTCATTTCAACTTTAAGCTCTGATTAAACAATAAGATTATTTAGAATAAATAAATAAAGGTGTCACTGTTGGTTTAATAAACACGGTTGGCCTCAAATTGATGACTTGGGAGCTTTACAGTTTTATTATCAATTGTGTTTCTCCTAAGTGAACTTGAAACTTGGAGACTTGTTAATTCCCTCTTTTGGGAGATAAGGGCGCACCGGTTTGTGCAGTGGTTGGTGGTCTCCTTTAGACACTCCCTTTTCTCATTTACCAGTGGTTCTTGTATGTTTTCTATCCTGTTCTTGTATGCAGTAATACCCTCCCCAACAAAGCCCTTTTGTGTCAGGAAGAAGCCTTAGAGATTTCATGTCACACAATTTATGATGAACTAAAACCATTCTTTCTTTTCTAGAATTGTAGAAATCTACAGTAGACGTTTACAAGGTAAACTTTAAAAATCTTTATTTTTCTTACAGAAGAATCAAAGATTGTATTTTTTTCTTACAAGTATAATAAATATACCTTATAAAAATCAAAATCTTATAGGAATATAAAACAGAAACAAAGTCAAGCCCCTAGAAGAAATCACTGTTGTATTTGCACATTCTGCTGCAATTTTTCTAGGCATATACCAACATTTTAAAATCAACTTATTTTTATTATATTTAAACAAAAATCAGCTCATATTATACACACTAGGTTTCACTTTCTTTTTTCCCTACTTTTTTTCACATAACAAATCTTAAACATTTTTTCCTACACATAAATAACTATCTTATTTGGTGACTATTTAGCATTCCATTGGACTCCTGTGCTATGGCTTGATTTAACAAGACCCGACCCTGCTCTGGTAGACTTTTGGGGATTTTTTCCATTTTCGAATAGATACAATGCTGCAGTGAACATACTTGTATATATTCAAGGACAAGTTGTTTTATTCAGCACAGGAACTACATTATTTAGGTTAAATAGTTGTTTTTCAACATTGCTCTAAGTACAACTCAATAATTGGACTTGAGCCCCTTTCTTAATCCTGTTTCCAGCTATTTATTTGCTCTGCTTTACCTCCATGGATGTGCTTGTTAACAATAGGCTGTTGGTCTTATTTCATGTGAAGAAATAGTTGCCATTAATCCCCACCACCCCCACAACCCCCGAAATGGGGTTCCTGAGATCTCTTCAGCACCTGCACTGCAGGTGAGAGACTTAAACAGGGACCTCCTTGTGGCCCGGTCAGCAGAACGGTAAAAGCTGGTGTGTCCTGCATATTAAATCTCACAGGAGTTTGCCTTTTAAGAGTTTAAAAATTTTGGAGACCGAAAAAGCTTTCAGGTATCTATTTGTGCCAAACTCTTAAACGAAGTCTCTTGTCACATCCACAGTTCAAGAGCGCCTAACAAAACAAATTGCTGTAGCCATCACAGAAGCCTTGCAACCTGCTGGAGTTGGGGTGGTGGTTGAAGCAACGTAAGTTTGTATCTTCCTTTAATAACATCATTGTGGGGCACAAAAAACGATCTTGCTATTTACTGCTACTCACTTTTTCTAGCAGCTGCTGATGCAACACAGTTGGTTGTAGCCTAACGCCCCTTTTTATAAACTCTTTCATTTACTGTGTTGTTAATGTAAGAACCAGGGTATGGAGATATCTATTTATCTATCTATAGGTATCTATATAGATAGATATGTATATGTGTATGTGTATATATGTATATATGTATGTATATAATATTTTGTCACATTTAAAAACTAGAGAGCTAAAAATTGGTACAAAGGGCAATTGAAGAACCTTCTTTAAGTTAGAATGAATTATAAGAATTGTACACATATTATTAACAAAGTTTTCATCCATTCTACTTGTGTGGCATGAGCTTGGGACTTTGTACGTTGTTTAACTTCACTAGGAGAATGCTCTCTTGGCCCTGAAGGTGGGTCAAATGAGAATTCTGAGTTTCTTTATATGTAGAAATTGTGTATCTCTGTAGATACACATATCATTTTCACCCAGGAAGGAAATTCCAATTTTTTTCCATCCTTTTGGATGCATTAAGAACTTGACCGCTAACGAGAATAAAAGCTCTAAGGTGAAGAAACTGAAAAAAAAAAATTTACAGATGAAATTTTTGTCTAAGTACTGATAAATTCACACACTTGGTAACTGTGCACCGAAATTAATCTTTTTGCCCACTTTTTATTTTAGAAACCAAACCAGCAACTGTCTACTCCTTTAATCCACCTTTGCTGTCTTGCTTTGTAGACACATGTGTATGGTCATGCGAGGGGTCCAGAAAATGAACAGCAAAACTGTGACCAGCACAATGTTGGGTGTGTTCCGGGAAGATCCGAAGACTCGGGAGGAGTTTCTAACTCTCATTAGGAGCTGAACTGCGGTGCCTGCCACGTGGTTTGCAGATCATACTGCCAGTAGCATTGTTTGGTCTTAATTGTTTGCACATTTTTTTTCAATTGTTACAGATGTGAACTTTGTTCCTTGTCACTAATTGTGCTTCAGAATTATTTATAGCAAGTCAAAATAAAAATAATTTATGAAGGGGTAAGCCTTCTACTTTATTCTTGCCACCTTTTAGTGGTGACATTAAAATGAACTGCCAACAGTGTAAGTTAATTACACAAAACTACTGCCATTGAAATAACCTGAAGATGCTTGGAAGGGAGAAGAATTAATATATTTTGTTGAAATTGTATGGCAGCTTGACTCATAGCCTAGGAGTGCTGGGAATGGGAGAGAATTATGGCCAAAGCACTGTTTTTTCCTCCCCAAACAAAAATGGTGTAGTGCTGAAAGTACTTAATTTATATCCAGTATGAAACACTGCTCTGCAAATTCAAAGCCCAACAGGTTCCACTTTAATCGTGTTTATTAAACCAACAATGACACCTTTATTTTTTCACATATTTATTTTTTAAATATCAAGTTGTAATGTTAGTCACCAGTAAGAGGTGGTGGAGTATCTGTGCTTCACATTTTACTGTGAGTTAAAAAGGCACATTTCTACCTTCATTCTTTTTAAATTCAAGTACAGGAAATTAGTTTCTGGAGCTGTTTACGAGTTTATTCTCATGTCAATATGCAGGGATTTAGACGTTTAACTCTCTGTGCCTTGATGAGAATATCGTACCATTTAGAGTGTAGACACCTTTGCCTTTTTAAAAAGAAGCCATTATTTTATAAGACTTAGTATGGACACTGCAAATACTAGTCCTCATAGATTTACTTTTAGAAGTTTCTTGGGAGTTTATTTTGTGTGTTCTATATAGATGCCTCACAACTTTTTTTTTTTTTTTTTTTTTTTTTTTTGGTCTTATCAAGTATTTTTCTAAATATTTCTAGAAAATTTTGGTAGTGTCCATCACTTTTGGGTCTGAGAACCATAACTCCCATGGAAATGAGAGAATGAAGAATGAAATAATTGTGGACTGCTTTGTGAGCTATGTCCAGTGTTCTAACAAAAGTTGTGTTCTTGATGTCTGTGAAAATGCACCAGAAAACCTACAGCTGGTTTTCCATATGGTTCATGTAAGTTTTGTTTTCAGTGTAGCTCTGTCCCAGGGGTATAGGTATTTTAGTCCAGGAAGCTGTTGCCTTACTAATAATTATCTTAAAATTTCCTTCACTGGGGCAATGTGGGCCAAATTAAAACAAAACATCCCCCACCTCCACCCCCATACACAGTTATTCCATGGAGAAGTCTATTTGTTTGACATGGCGGTCTTCAAATTTATCCCATTACCTTAAGAAGAACTAATAATGCTTGATTTAATTGTGGCTGTCCTATATAAGTCTCGTCTTCTGACACTTTGATATCATTTGACTTATGATGGGGCACGATGGCAGAGGTGTTTTTTGTTTTAATTCTTCCCAATTTCAAATATTTCCTAGCCTTTCTATCTTTGGAGTTTCTAAAGTATAGTGGTAGTTGATTTTGAATTCCCTTTTTTAGTCTAACCTGGTATATTTAGACATTTAGAGGTGGAATTCTAAGTACTCAACTCATCTTTAGTATTTTAAAGTAATAACAGGTGTGACTTGGAGGACCAAAGAAATTGTTAGCTGTAGATTCGTCTTTCTGAGATCATTTTTGTTCCTTTTTAACAACTCTTTGTTCTAACATTCCCTAGAAGTCTTCTTATAAAGATCTAATGTATCAATAAGCTATTCTCTTAGTAGTAAATGCAAAGTAATTACCTTGTCTATTTTACTGTGGTCTGTAGTCCTTCAAACTTACTTTTTCATACCCATGGCCTTGAGTCAATTTTGGGGGATTTTTAAAGAATTTGATGCATTTAAATACATTGTTCAGTTAAACTGCTTGTTTGAATTTTATGTGTGTATATGTATGAACCTGAAGTTGGTTCTATTTAAATTATTAAAGTATTATGACTTTGTTCTTGTGAAAGTAATTTCTTTTTGAACCATCAGTATGTATATCTCCATTATCCCAGTTACTTTCATTTTAGTCTGTTTAGCAAAGATACCAATCATAAGGGTGTCTCCCAGCCCTCAAGTTTAATAGTCAATCTCAGTGTCGGTACCCAGGCTTTGATAGTTTCTGTGCTTTGGGTATTGCTTTCCTCACCCTCTTGCCAGGGAGGGGAAGGGGAAGAGAAGGGAATGGAGGGGAGCCGATGTGGCTCAGTGATTGAGCACTGGCTTGCCACATACAAGGTCCTGGGTTCGACCCCCAGCCCTAAGGGAGCTGAGGTGGCTCAAGCAATTGAGTGCCTCTCTCTCACATGGGAGGTCCTGGGTTTGGTTCCTAGTGCCTCCTAAAGAGAAGATGAGCAGACAGCAAGTACAAACAATGAGGGAAAGCAGAATAAATAAAATAAATCTTTTTTAAATTTATTTTTTAAATATATTTTTTATTTATTTTTAAAAGATACTTAGATTACATAAAATTTACATTAAAAAAATATAAGGGATTCCCATATGCCCCACTCCCCACACCTCCCACCTTTCCCCACATTAACAACATCCTTCATTAGTGTGGTACATTCACTGAAATTGATGAACACATTATGGAGCATTGCCACTAAGAATGGATTATAGTTTACATTGTAGTTTACACTCTCTGCCACCCAATTCTGTAGGTTATGGAAAGATATATAATGGCCTGTATCTGTCATTACAATGTCACTCAGGTCAATTCCAAGTCCTGAAAATGCCCGCATATTGCACCTCTTTTTCCCTCTCCCTGACTACAGCACCTCCAGTGGCCACTGTCTCCAGATCAATGATATAATTTCTTCCATTGCTAGAATCACAATAAGTCTATAGTAGAATACCAGTAAGTCTACTCTAGTCCATATTTTATACCCCAATCCTGAGGATTCTGGGATGGTGATGCCCACTCCACCTCTAATTGAGAGACGGCCTCAATCCCATATGGCTGATGGATGGGACTCTCTTGCTTGCAGTTGTAGACTCTCTCGGTTCCTTGGTGTGGTGGTTGTCCATCCAGCAGCAACTATAGGTTCAAACAAAAGGGACAGAAGAGGCATGTGTAGAAAAGTCACATCTGAGTCCAACTCTGTCACACTCGGGAGCACAAACTCCAAAGTAGGGCCCATTGGCAAGGAACCAAACTCCGGAGCTATCTGCTGTGACCGTAGGACCTGGTGTCTCCGGAGCCCTCAGGAGCCCCACTATTTCGGGTAGTATCTACCTTGGCTGTCTAAGAGATTCTGCTGAGATGTGCATAAGCATTACCTCTCTGATGACCTCCCGACTCACTTTGAAGTCTCTTAGCCATATACACTCATTTGTCCTTACTGTTTCCCCCTTTTATTCAAGGTCTTTTTCCAGTTGTATCACCAGCCGGTGCTTGATAGTAATCCCTTGGTGCCAGGGAGGCTCATCCCTGGGAATCATATCCCTCGCTGGGGGGAAGGTAATGTATATATATGCTGAGTTTGACTTAGAGGCCACATTTGAGCAACAAGGAGGCTCTCAGGAGGTAACTCTGAGGCACTTTACAACACTAGGCTAAGTTGCAAATTCAAGAGCAAAAGGCTCATAGCATAGTCATCAATATCAAGGACCCATCAATGGACCATCTTTCTTCACTAGTCATTGCCCCTGTACTTGGGAGATTGTTGCTGTTCAATTAGAGAATGTGGCAGATCTCCCCAGGATGGAAATTCAATAATCTTTCGGTTGTTGTGTGATTCTCTACCCACTGTGGCAATGCCCCATGAACATTTGAACATATTTATATACCTTATATGTATGCCCAGGTGAACTTCCTCCCATGTATCCCCCATCACTGACACCCCACCCCATTGATCCTTCCCTGCCAAGGTTGTAATCCTTCTGTGATCCAAAACTTCTTCAAAATGAAGCCAAGAATATTGCCAAATTTGATTAATAAGAAAATGAAATAATAGTGATAGGCTTAAACATAAATAAAATATACAATAATTTAGAGAAACTAAAACTAAAATAATCTTAAAAATTTTCTTAAAAATCCCCAACCCCAGTACCGCAAAAAAAGGAATGGAATCTGAGTGATCTCTGCTTGCCCTAAGCCTAAATTTCAGTAACTGCAGCCTCCTGAGAATTGGGGCTGCTTTTTCTGTGGGAGCTGTTGGGGGAGGAAGAATGTAGGGGCAGGGAGTGGTGCCGCTGCACAGGAGATAGCAGAAGAGGATTTCCTCCGTCTTCTTGGGAAGAGCCCTCCCCAGGCAAAACTTCTAAGTGGGTGCAGTGGGTTGTGCTGCCTCTTTTATGTTGCTTGCCTGGTGAGCTTGTCATTCCCTCTGGGGGCAATCTTCTCCCCCTTCCCTGCTCCATCTAGGCAGAGGCCCCTGCCCTCACTGGTTGTCAATGTGCCCAGCCTTGGACCCCTGAGTAGCAGATCCAGTGACCCAAATTAGGAATGCTTACTGCCATAAAACAGTCCTTAAAACCACAACTTAGAGGTGTCAATAAAACAACGAGCTGCTCAGCTAATCTCAGGTTGCTGTTTCTTTTTTCATTGATATTGATTGGCCAAGTTCCTTGTTTTGTCACTTAATGTAAGAGCAGTTGTAGATACCAAAGGTTTTACAGGCTTTCTGCGAAGACAAAAACCTAGATTCACCTTAATGGGCATGTGTCTTCCTGCTGATGTTGAGAAGAGGGAATCCCAATAGATGAGTTTAAGGCCTAGTGTGAATACCTGACAGCACCAATCCTCCCAGAGGTACCTTATTTTTATTTCAATTTTTATTATGGGAAAAATAAAACACAACATTAGAGGGAATAGCAAATGAACCTTTATGTACTCATTACTCAGCTTCAGTTATTCTCAACTCCTGCCCATCTTGTTTTCTATATACTTCCCATCTCCACTAGATTATTTTGAAGCCAATCCCAGATATCATTCCATCTATAAATATTTCAGATTATCTAAAAGAATAGGACCTGTGTGTAAAACACAAAACAAAACAAAACAAAAAAAAACAACCCAAAAAACAAATGCCATTATAATGCAAAAAATTCTTTACTATCAAATATTCAGTCAACATTCAATTTTCCCCTATTGTCTCAATTTAGTTTTAGTTTAGTTTTGTTTTTTTTTCCCAGATTTTAAGAACTCAAGCCTATTTAATCTAACACAGGATCTAGGATATAAGAAAAGTGACAGAATTTTTACATTTTTTCTACATGCTGACATCTTTATTAATAAAGCTTAATCTGATAAAGTCTGACCACAAGTATGTTGCTTATTTCCCTTTGGAATTGGTGAAATCAGAAAAAGAAAATTAATTTTGCCTATATACCAGCAAAAATAAACATTCATTTAATGTGTTCTTATCTATTTATGATATCAAAAGTTTTTCTTCTCCCAGAATAAAGGTCCTGAAATAAATTCAATATTTCTTAAAATGAAAAAAACAATGTCTTCTAAAGCCATGAGCTTGCAAAATGATACAGCAGACTGCTAGGCACACAGTGTAATAGGAGCTCACTGTTCACGGAAAAAGGAAATTTGAAACAATGACCTTACACCTTTATGAAAATTTATAACAAGCCCTTTACCTAATTGACTTTTTTTTTATCAAGTAGTTCTTTTTCATATTTTAAAAGAAACTTTAGATTACATAAATATTACATAAAAAATATAGGGGATTCCCCATATACCCCCCTCCCTCCCCCTCCCACACTTTCCCACAATAACAACATCTTTCATTAGTGTGGTACATTTGTTACAATTGATGAACACATATTGAAGCATTGCTACTAACCATGGACTATAGTTTACACTATAGTTTACACTTTTTATAGGTTATGACAAAATGAATAATGGCCTATATCTGTCATTGCAATGTCATGCAGGACAATTCCAATGTCCCAAAAATGCCCTCGTGTTACACCTATTCTTCCCTCTCCCTCCCCTTAGAACCTCTGGTGGCCACTGCCTTTATATCAATGATAAAAGTTCTTCCATTGCTAGAATAATAAGTCTATAATAGAATAATAAAAAATCTACTTTAGTCCATTGTTCATTCCCCAATCTTGAAGGTCTTGGGATGGTGATGCTCACTCTGTTTCTAATTGAGAGGGTGCTCATATCCCATGGGGCAGATGGATGGAACTATCTTGCTTGCAGTTGCAGACACTCCGTTTCTTGGAATGGTCATTGTCCATCATTATCTGCTTGTTAGTTGCCCTGGGTGAGTCCAATGAACTGGAGAGTAGGTGTTGCAACTCTGCTGAGATTCAGGGCTCAACCGGCACATGAACAGACCAAAAATTTAAGTGTCTGGACATATATTTAACAAGTATAGTGCTAATTATAGGTTCAAATAAAAGAGGAAGAAGAGCTATGTGTAGGGAAACTAGAGCCCTCAGGAGCCCCGCTGTTTGAGGCACATAAAAGTGGCAGTCAATGAGATCCTGCTGAGACGTGCATAAGTGTAACCTCTGGAATGAACTCCCAACTCACTTTGGAATCTCTTAGCCATAAAAACTCATTTATATATAATATTCCCCCTTTTTCTCAAGGTCTTTTTCCAGATGCATTGCTAGTTAGCACTTGGTAATAATCCCTTAGTGCCAGGGAGGCTCATTCCTGGGAGTCATGCCCCATGCCAGGGCGGAAAGTAGTGCGTTTATGCTGAGTTTGGTGAGAGGCCATATTTGAGCAACAAGGAGGCTTTCAGGAGGTAACAGGCAATATATAATACTAAGCTAAGTTTCAATTTCACAAGAAAAGGTTCCTAAGAACAATCATCAATAGCAAGGGTCTGGCATAATGTTCTGTCTTCCCTCACTAGTCATTGCCTATGTACTCTGGGGATTTTTGCTGTTCTAGTTAAGAATGTAACAGGACTCCCCACAATGGGAATTTAATATTCTTTCAGTTATTGTGTGGGTCTCCACCTACTGAGACAATGTACCATGAACACTTGAACATATTCATATCCCTTAGAGGCATGCCCCATGTGAACCCCTACCTAATTAACTTTAGCTACTTCATAAAAACCAGAAGAGCAATTGGACACAGTTTTTGATGAAACTCAGCAAAATTTCTTTTTCCCTAAAGCAAACTTGTAAAATTTTCCCTTTGACACTTTTTTTTTCAATCCTCCTTTCTGTGTTGAAGAGATACTGAGTTCTTTCAGATTTCCACTTAGATAGATGGTTTCCAAACTGTCTGGACTCTTCAGATATATGGTCACTGCAGAGGGTTTTCCTGTTATGGGATCTATGACTCTTCCAACTTTGAAAACGATCTCAGCTATTTCATTTTTCACATGCTTTGTTTGTGGAACAAGTAATGCTTTGAGAAGCACAATATTCCCAACTGTGCACTGCTGAAGGGCATTGTGAGCAAAGTAGGTTCTTCACTTATTAAAATACTTTAATAAATAGGGATCCAGAACAAGCCTGGTCACTCTCACTTTCGCAGGTTTTTGCATTACTGTCCCAATCACCTTTCCCATGATCCATTTGGCAGATGAGTGAGCTATTGACCTTATGTGGCTTTGATCACCACCAGCAGCAGTAGCCCCTGAAATATGCTCACATCTGGGTTCAAGTCTTCAATTTAGTTTTAAAGTTTTTTGAATCAAGGTACAAATGAAGTTCATACATTGCATTTGGGTTACTCGGTTTCTTGAGTCTTTTTTTTTAAGTTTTTAAAATTTTTTATTTTATTTATCCCCCTCCCCATTGGCTCCCTTTTCTGTTTGCTCATTGTTTGTGCTCATCTGCTTGTTGCTTTTGCTGGTTGTCTGTTTGTTTTTTTTCTTTAGGAGGCACCAGGACCCGAACTTGGGATCTCCCATGTGGGAGAGGGGCGCCCAACAGCTTGAGCCACACCTGCTCTCTCTTTATACTCTTCAAAACTAGAGATTCACCGCTGCTTCCCTCCCATCTTTTCCTTACAATTTATTTGGCCATTTGCTTTTGAAGAAGCCCTGTGTGTCTTTGTCCAACTGCTATAATATCTGTGGCTATCTGAATGAAGTGAAACTTTGGCTAAGCAGAGTTTTTCTGTGTTGTAACACTTCTCTGTGCCCTTGAACACCCACCCTTGAGGCAGCCCAGGCCAGCCTGATACCTGCTCTTGCCTTTAGCATTCTTCTTTCTTTTGTATCTCAGAGCCATCTTCCCATGTTTGCAACAGAATCCATTCCTTTTTCTGAATCTGTCCTTTCTGAACAGGCTTCAGTTTTTTTTTATTTTTTTAAGGAGGTATCTGGGATTGAACCCAGGACCTCATTCGTACATGCAAAGCAGGCACTCAGTAACTGAGCTCCACCCGCTCCACAAAGCTTCAGTTTTAAACATCTACCAATTGGCCTCCTTGGCTTCAGCTTGGTAGGTTCCTTGGCTGCCAAGAATTTGCTTTAGGTGGAGAGGTTGTTAGAGGACTGGAAACAGTGAATCCAACAAGACATCACGTTGACGACCTATCCCTGGGGAATTCCAAGGTTAGGGTTGGACGGTAAGAGTCCTTGGATTTTCCCCACCCGCTTCTTCATTTACATTTCCAAGCCCTCTGAGTAAGAATCTGCCCAGGGGCTGACCTGGAGTGGGGAGCTGCTTTTATTCCCTTCCCGGACCGTTGTGTTTACCAGTGCTGTTGGGATAACTCCTAGCACATGTGTTACGCAGCCCTGATGCATCTATCCACTTTTCCTCTTATTTCTACATTCTCCTGTTTGGTTTGAGCAATGTGTCCACAACTCTGACCTTTTGAGAAAGCCTTTAACGTCAGAACTGTGCTGCCGAGAGAAAATGGTTTGACTGTTGGTACGTGTTGAAAAGGTTGTTTTGGGGGAATCCTGTGATGCAATGCCTGGTGTGTGGGAAAACTTCCTCTGAAGCTGTCGCTCTTAGCTTAGCTCATTTTCTCCTGATTTTAGAATGTGGGTTTCTTCTCCCTCCTCTTCCTGGATTCTTTCACATATGAAAATGTGCTGAACAAATAGATTACCTGAGATATTTTTCTTTGTAATTTGTCTTTTTGTCTATATGTCCACTATTGCTAATTTTTTTTTACTGTAGTATTCTATCTTGACTAGCATATTTCTTTATGGATATATATATATATATATATTTTTGCAGGGCCATTTCATTTCTAAAACCTAGGAATAAATTGAATCGAAAAGAGAAAATCTAGTAAATAAAAATCAATTGAAAACCATTCTGATTGTCAGGGACAGAACGTTTTTATCTTGGTCATTTGGAAAGTTCCTTTAACCAGGGACAGGTAATCTTAGAGCCAAAGTTTTCACTTAGAGTCTTATTTCTGGGTATTTCAAAAAGTTGATAAGGTGAAGTCCTATCCAAATCTTATCTGACTTTCTATTACTTAGTATTTGTCAAAATCACCTCTTAATGAAGGGATGGGAGGAGAATGATTTCGTAGGTCAATGTTTGAATATTCTGTTAATAGAACTATATAAGTTTTTGTCTTTAAAAGATAATTATAGGAGAGTGAATGTGACTCAAGTCGTTGAGTGCCTGCTTCCCACACAGGAGGTGGGGGTTTGGTCCCTGGTGCCTCCTAAAAACAAAAACAAACAGCAAGCAAACAAATGAAAAAACAAACAAACAAACAAACAAAAAACTCAAGGGAGGTGATGTGGCTCAGTGGTTGAGCACCAGCTTCCTCCATACAAGGACCTGGGTTCAATCCCCAGCCCCAGTACCTAAAAAAAAAAAAAAAGATAATTATAAGTTTCTTGTGCCCTTGCAGAATAGATAAGTCACCTTGAATTCTCATTGCCTTTTTAACTGAACACCATAAAAGAGGAGATTAAAGTCAGGGTGACAACCCTTAGTCCTGAGAATCAATAATTTATGTTTCCTGTATTTTGGTTTTTTCGGGGTGTGCATACATGATCAAGTGGAATTTATCCTAGGAATGCAAGGGTGGTTTGATGTATGAAAATCAATCAATATAATTATCCGCATAAATAGAATTAAGGGGGAAAAAATCACATGATTATCTCAATAGATGCAGAAAAGGCATTTGACAAAATCCAGCACCCTTTCTTAATAAAAACACTCAGAAAACTAGGAATAGAAGTGAACTTTTTCAACACAATAAGGACCATTTATGAACACACACACAGTTAAATCTTGAAGAATTTTTATAAACTGCTTTTTTTTCTGCGATGTTGTTACAACCCAGCTCCAGAAGGGCACGGGTTGGGGTGGTGGCAAGACCAAAGGACATGGTTGGTACAGTGTCAGACATGAGCTTTATTTATTGGGACTTACGGACAGGAGAGTGTCTTCGGTGGCAGCAGGTAGAAGAATGAATGTAGCATTCCACAAAGTGGCAGGAAAATGAGGGGCAATATATAGGTTCTCAGAACAATGACATTTCATAAGTTTCTGCTAGGGTCACATGAAACACATAAACGGGGTCTGGTGATGTTATTGTAGGAAGGAGGCATACAGCCTGGAGAACATTACAGTCTATGATACCATCTGTACACCATGTCCCTGTGAGGAGGTCTGTTCCATTTTGACTTGTGTCCTGGGGCTGAGTTTCCCTTAGCCAGGGCTGGGGACTCACTGGACCCCCCACAGATAATATTAAACTTTTAATAGTACTCTCCACAAGTATTGTTTACTTCAACAGCTTTCTGAAGTAAAGGATATTTCCAATTTATAAATGAGGAAGATGGGGCTCTGGGAGAAATCAATGACTTGCCCAACGTCACCCATCACTGGCTCAAAGAGTTGAGGTACCTCTCTTGACACACATCTGCTGATCTTTTCCCTGACCAGTAGGCCTAGGCCATGAGATCCCCTCAGCTCACCAGCATAGCTGGCTAATCTTTTCCAGTTTCCAGTTGACCTCGGTAACGCCTCACACCCACCGTTTTCAGCTGGAGCCATTTTTAAAGGTGTATGCAGTCAGTTTTATCCTTTGAACTCAAAAGTGCTCCCAGGAGCCACTTTAAGATAGGAATGCAGGTCAGTCACTTGTACTTCCAGCTGGTCACCGACCTAAATGCTCAATTAAAAAAAAAAAAGTTTCTTAAAGCATGTGCTTGCATAAAATTCAAAAACTACAAAAGGATATTAAGGTAAGATTTACCTCCCACCTCTGTACCCACATCAGCCAGGCATCTGCCATTGTCAGAGATATTTTAGAAAATGCTTTAATTTTTTTTTAATGGGGTTAGTGAAAAACAACTTTATTTGAATTTTAATAAAAATTTAAATGTAGCACACCCAAATAAAAAAAATTATTTGAGCAGTTGTAGGCTTATAGAAAAATCATACCAAAAGTAGAGTTCCCACATACCACACAGTTTCCCCTATTATTAACATTTTGTATTAGTGTGGTACATTTGTTACAATTGGTGAAACAATATTTTTAACTATAGTCCACAGTGTTATGCTACCATCATCACCATCCATTACCAAAATTTTCCATCACCCCAAACAAACACGCTGTATCAATTAAGTCTTAACTCCCCATTCTCCACCCCCACCCCACCCTGGGTAACCTGTACTCTAATTTCTGACTATGAATTTGCATATTCCAATTGTGAATGCTTTTATTGCAAAACAAGACCCTTCTCTCCTCCAACCAGGCTGACTTTATGTCCTTCCTCGTAGTAAGATGTGTGACTTCAGTGGTGAGTGGTTTCCTTAACTCTCAGAATGTAAGGTCATCACATTGATTTCTAGTGTTCTTTTTAAGTCAACGATAGCTGCTTTCTCTGAAATTATTTTAACAAAAAAAGTCGATTCTGGTGAGCTGAGGGTCTAAAGCAGAGGCTCTTTTAAATTTTTGTTTTCTTTCAGTTTTCACTTTTTTTGAATAGGCAATAAATGCATGAACTTACATAAAAATTTTAAAAACCATAAAAGATATACAATGGAAAGTCTCCCTCCAGCCCAGTCCCCAGCCATCCAATTCCCTTCCCCAGTACCTCCATTTTTTTACTTTCTTATGTATTCTTCCAAAAATATTTAGGGACTATACAAGCAAATTCACACACACACATTTGTATATATTTATACATTATTTATTATGGTATGTATTGAAATATATTTTATTTATTCAACTTAGGGATTTTTGACCATGTGTGCGCATCAGAATCGCTTGGGAAACTTTCAGAAAAAAATGTGCCTGTACCCTATGGAGACCTATTCAGTGTTTGTAATTGTATTTTGGGGAAAAAAATGCCCCTGGTTATTCTGATGGGCTCCCCCAGCCTAATATAGAACCATCCAACCCCATAGAAACTGTCAGAAAATCACTGGCTTCAGGCTGGGGTGACTGGGGCTGGAGAACAGCTACACAGATCACTCTGTGAGCAATCAGTTCCACCATCCGCGGTTGACGGTGTCTGCAACCACTCAGCTGATAAGTCTAAATGTAAATTGCCCCTTAAAAGGGACTGTCTCCGTATTAATAAAATCAGCACTGCAATTACTTGGGTAGAAATAGCTGATATTTCTAAAGACATACCCTACTTTTTTCCCTAATTTTTATAAGTGTTCATTATTAAAAATATAGTAAGTCATAAAGAAAGAGACTAGTTACTTATGATTGCATAGCCCACAGATAAGACACTTTTAACATTGTTTTTTATTTTATTTATTTATTTATTTATTTTTAATTATACAAATAATACTAGATACTTCTGGAGTATTTAAAGCAAATTCAGACATTGTATATGTAATGATTTCATTATTTATCACTAATGGATGAGATAAGGACTTTTTAAAGAAAATATTTTTTAAAAATTAAAATATCATTATTACACCTAATAAATAGCAAAATTCACCACGATTACTTAATGTCACATCATACCCATTTTGCACTTTTTCCCACCCAGATTGTCTCAAACTTGTTTTACAGTTCATTATTAAGATTTTGCTATATGTTCTTCTACTCCTTTTCCTCCCTCCTTTCCCCCATGTAACTGTCTGTAATATTTTGGATACTTTAAAGTACATGTGGCCTTTTACCCTTATCTTGGTGTTAATACTTGTATATCTTATCTTGCAGCTTTGAGTATCCCAAAAATGTTGCTTTAAGTGATTTTATAAATGCCTACATGACATTCCATGGTATAAACATCATAATGTATTGATCATCATAATTGATAGACTTTTGTTTCCATTTTTAAAAATTATTATAAGTATTGCTCAGTGAACATTTCTATTTCCCAAGGATAGAATTCTAGAGGGATAGCCACCCACTTTTTTCACTTCCCCTCCTCTGGGTAACAAAAATGACCTCTGATTAACTATTCAAGCCCCTTTCCCCCAATTTATAGGTGTCCTCATATTTAACCAACTTATAACTAGACTTTTTATAGCATACACATTCATTCCTTCTTTTACCTCGGGGTACCTCTGCACTTCATTTATCTTGGTAGGTTAACATTTTAAAGTTGAAATCCTTACTGAGATCCCTGTAGATTAATGTGCAGTTGTAAGAAATAATACAAAGAGATCCCATGTACACTTTTATAGGTTTTCCCCGATACTAACACTTTGTAAAACTATAGTCTAATATTACAATCAGGGTATTGACTGGATACACCAATCTTATTCAGATTTCCCGAGTTTTGCTTGTACTCATTTGTGTATGTGTATGTACAAAGTTCTGTACAACTTTATCAACTGTGTAGATTTGTGTATCCACCACCACAGTCAAGATACTGAACAGCACCAACACCACAAGGATCTGTTGTGTTGCTTTAGTGTAACCACACCAACCTCCTTCCTCCCCTTTCATGTTTTAAGAAGGTTCGTGATAACAGAGTTCAAATTGCTTGCTGGCAAGGCATTGCCAGTTCACACACAGCCTTGACCATCTTTTTTGGTTTTGTTTTAAGTAATATATTACTAGGTGAACAATATTTTTACTGTCCTCTCTTTATGTTAAAGTCTTTTAATACATTTATTATTAAATTAGGTTTCAAAGTGTATTGCAAATATTCTCCTAGAGGAAATGGGGCAGATGTTTCTTTCATTTCTCTGGTTGTCTCATGCTGCAAAACATTGTTTTCAGCAAAAATCAAATCACCGAAGCTAATAAATGCGATAAACATACAGACTTCTATCTTTTAACAAAGCTGGTACTAACTTTGTAGAAACACTCCTCATGGAGTTGAGGCATTAGTATTTCACTTAATGCAGTTTTTAGGCTAAGGGTAGACTGGATGATTTTTGCTGAAATTATTTCTAAAAGGGATTTGATCTAAATCAAAGGATACTTAACTTTTCAAAGTACAGTGTAGTGAAAATAATTTTATTTTCTTTGGCTGAAGGTAATTTCTAGGAGGAGGGGTCATCTCCATCTGTCTGTCTGAGAAATGAGCATATTCTTTCTGCTCGTTACTGGTCAGGGAAATCCAAATTATCACAGCATGGAGGCTGGCTCCTTGTGTGGGGTTAGAATTTTCATTGGTCTACAGTTGTTCTTTCTTATTATTTGAGTGAAGTCAGTGTGGATCTGCCTTTTGTTACAAGCCAATATTTCCACTAAAAGTGAAGCATTGCTGAACTTCGAATTGAGATTATAAGCAACAATATGGGGGATGAACTTGAAATAGAGGGAGTGGCAGTTTGAGATTATTTTACGAATCCAAAAAGAGAAAGATTATGTTTGTAAACTGATCTATTCCTCTGGGTATGATATCCTTTGATTGCATTAAATTCAGTTGAGGGACTTTGATTAGATTACCTGTTAAGATTACTGTAGGGCTTTTTATTGGACTATGCCAGTGAGGTGTGACTTAGGTTGAATCTCTGCCCCTTGCTGGGTCTGATATAAAAGGACACTCACTCAGACACAGGAAGAGAGAGAGCTGCCATTTTTGATCCTGCCATGGAACGATGCTCAAACAGCTGAGGCCCTGGGGATAGATGAGCCATTTGCCTGATAGTTTACAGCTGAAATCGGGAAGAGAGCAGAACAGCTGAGACTGATATAGGAGGCCCAGAAAGAAACAAGCCCTATATCAGGAGAGAGAGGACCACAGGATCACTTAAGCATGAAGCTGGCTCCACGGAGCTTAAGAGGAAAGGGTGAGCCCAGAGGGGAAGGCTGAAACCTGGGGAGAGATGGGCAGCCATCTTTCTTCACCAAGTGGCAACATGCCAGGATCAACAGTGCTGACTTGAGAAAGCATCGCTCGTGGTGCCTCAGTTTGGACTCTTCATGACCTTGGAACTGTAAGCCTTTATCCCAAATAAACGCCTTTCTAAAAGCTAACAGATTTCTGGTACTTTGCCTCAGCAGCCCTTTGGCAAACCAAAACAGAGGGTGTCTTAGTTTGCCAAGTTGCTGTGATAAATACCACACAATGAATTGGTGTAGCAGTTTAATATTGTTTATTAATTCCAAAAATAGATATTGGATTATGTTTATGAACTGGTTTGGGCACATTAGATTGTATTGGATTCAGAGGTTTCATTTTTACTTGATTAAATAATGATTAAAGTTTTGATTGGGCCACATCAGTAGGACAGAGAAAAGACATGACAAAGGACAAAGTTGGGAGTTTTTGAGCTGGAGCCCCGGGAAGTAAAAACGCAGGAGAAGAACACAGAGAAGCAGATATGTGAGGAAACAGAGAAGGCTCCATTAGACATGGCAAAGGCTGCGAGAAGAGACAAGCCATTTGCCTGACAGTTTGCAGCTGCAAAGACCAGAGCCCTGAGCAGCTAAGCCTGGAGAGAACTGATCCCCAGGAGAGGGATGAGATTTATCCCAGCTTACCGCTGATATTGGAGGAAGCTGGGACCACAGAGCCTTCAGAGGAAGAGGGAGGTTGAACCCTTGCAGATATCAGCAGCCATCTTGCTCCAACACCTGGCAACAGACTTTGATGAAGGAAGTAACTTATGCTTTATGGCCTGGTAACTGTAAGCTTCTACCCCAAATAAATACCCTTTATAATAGCCAACAGATTTCTGGTATTTTGCATCAGCACCCCTTTGACTGACTAATACAGTTGGCTAGAACAACGGGGATTTATTGACTCACATATTTTGAGGCTAAAAGAAGTCTAAAATCAAGGTATCGGCAAGACTTGCTTTTTCCCCAAAGAGTTCCTTGGAGTTCCTTGGCTTGCTTGCATCTCTGCTTCCTGTCACATGGCTATGTCCTCTCCTTTCAGGTTTCTTTATAAGATCCAGGTCCTCTTTATAAGATCTTCAGTAATCTGGATTAAGGCCACCCTGGCTCAGTTTGTCCCACCTTAACTAAAAATAACATCTTCAAAAGGTCCTGTTTACAATGGGTTCACAACCACAGGGACACAGATTAAGGTTAAGAACATGTATTTGTTGGGGAACATAATTCAATTTACCCCAGAGGGAATGTAGACAACAGGGTGGGGAGCAGAGTGGTAGATGACAGGTGGAATTAGAAGGGACTGTCATTGGGCAAATGTTCCTTGAAAGATGAGAGTTTCGGGTGCAAGATTTTGTGGTGGCTTGGAGCTAGGTACCCCAGAAAAACATTTTATCAATCTTAATCTATTCCTGTGGGTGTGAACCCTTGTAAATAGTACCTTTCCGTGAGGTTACTTCAGTTAAGGTGTGGCTCAACTGAACCAGGATGGTTCTTAATCCTATTACTGAAAGTCTCAGAGAGAGAGGCCAGATGGAGCAGCCAGAAGCCAAGAGAACTCAGAAGAGAAAGAAGCCCCTGCCATGTGCATTGTCATGTGACAAGCCAAGGAACCCCAAGGGATTGCCAGCCAGCCAGAAGATACCAACCCCAGGAGGAAGCAAGGCTTCTTGTCTCTGAAACCATGAGCCATTAAATTCCTGTTGTTAAGCCAACTCATTGTATGGTATTTGTTTTAATAGCTGGGAAACTAAAACAATGTTTATGAGAGATCAACACTTATGAAAGGGGAGGAAGTACAATTGGGCAGAGGATGAAGCCCAACTGGAGCAAATATTGCCTGACATAGATGTCCTGTTGGACTGAGGTGGTTCAGCCTTTATACCCCTGCCTGGCTGGTCACCTGCAGGCTGCTGTCCCCTGAAGGGTATGACCCAGGGGAGGTGGCTCTGGGAGCCAACACTGACCCTGAAGGAGCTGAGGGCTGCAGGCTGTCTGCTGACTGCACTGCCCACCGCTAGGCGGCATGTCCTTCCCTGAAGGGGATCTGAGTGGGACAACTCCAAGTCTGCTGTACAGATCTGGATTGTGTGTGTGTTGTTTGTTATTTATATTTGTCTGCTTCATGACATAAAGTTTAAGAGTGTTGACTTGGGGTTTAAGTCTCCCATTAGGCATGATCTTGGGTGAGTGTCGAACCTCCTTGAGCTTCTACCTCCTCATCAGTAAAATTGGTATAAGAGTTGCACCTACTTTTTTGGCTTGTGGTAAAAACAAATGAGATCATGTGTGTAGAGCACTTGGCTTGCTGCCTGCCACATGGCGCACACTTGGTCCTAGGGCTACAGTGACAAAGTACCACAGACTGGCTGGCTAAAAACAACAGAAATGTATTGTTTCATAGCTCTAGGGGCCAAAAGTCCAAAATCAAGGTGTCAGCAGGGCCACACTCCCTTTGAAGTCTTTGGGGAAGACTGTTCCCTGCCTCTCTCCTAGCTTCTGGCAGTGGCCGGCAATCCTCGGTGTTCTTGGCTTGCAGCACTTCAGTTTCCGCCTCAGGCCCTCTCTCCCATGTCTCTGTGTCCCTCTCTGCTTCTTATAAGGATGCCAGTCATATTGGGTTAGGGCCCACCCAGATCCAATTTGGTCTTAACTAATCACCTCTTCAAAGACCTTACTCCCTAATAAGGTCACATTCACAGAACCCGGGGTTAGGACTTAAACATGTCTTTTTGGGGACCTGATTCAACCCATAATACTTGGTGAACATTAGCTACTCTCCTCCATGTCTGAAGTCCTGTCCCTATTTCCAAACTTCCTGTGGTGCCCCCACCTGGAATGCCGTCTCCTAATGTCTCGTCCAACCATTCTTCAAGGCCCAGTTCAGGTCTCTCCACCTCCATGAAACCTCTCCTGAATGCTCTAGTCTTCCCTGAATTTCTGCTCCACTTACGGTCAATAGCTCACAATCAGTCACTTAAATATATATTGTCTGGCCCAGTTTCCCAGCTGCTAAACATATACCATACAATGGGTTGACTTAAACAATAGGACTTTATTGGTTCACGGTTTTGAGGCTAGAAGAAGTCCAAACTTGAGACAACGTCAAGGTGATGCTTTCTCCCTGAAGACTGTGGCATTCTGGGGCTGGCTGCTGGGGATCCTTGGGTCCATGGCTTTTCTGTCACCTGGCAGTGCACATGGTGGTGACTTCTTTCTCTTATTGGTTCTGTTGACTTCCACTTCCCTCCTGTAGCTTTCTCTTTCTAAGTCTGAATTTCATTCTGGTTAATTAGGATTCCAGTAATCTAGATTAAAGCCCACCCCGGTTCAGCTGGCCACACCCTAACTACAAATAACATCTTCAAAAGTCCCATTTACAATGGGCTCATGTACACAGAAATGGATTAAGAATAAGAACCTGTTTTTTCTGGGGTATACAACTCAACTTAGCACAGGTGCTTATGGCTTCTTGTTGCCCTTATTCTCCTATCTGGCAGGAGACAGCGTTCAGATCTAGGAATCTGCGACCACAAGGATTGCATAACAAATGTGGCATCAGCCAAACAAGGCTTCAGGATCCGTTCTTGAGACGTTCTTGCTTTGGAATGGTTTAAGTGCTGTCCTGTCAGCACTTAGTGGGTGAGCTGGCAGTGTTATTCTATTACTGCACTTCTACCACAGGGATCATGGTAGAGCTGTGAACATAAACCCCGCTTCCTCCAAATCAGGAACTGGCTTCTGGCTCATGCTCCTGGTAGTGAGGTTTCCTAGGCTGCCCCAAGCAAATACCATGAAATGGGTTGGCTTAAACAATGGGACTTTATTAGCTTACAGTTTTGAAGCCCTGAAAATGTCCAAATCAAGGCATTATCAAGGCAATGCTCTCTTCCCAAAGACCAGCTGCCGGCAACCCTTGGCTCCTCTGTCCCATGGCAAGGCACAGGGCGGCGATTGCTGGTCCCTCTCTTCTCTTCTGGCTTTCGTTGATTTCAGCTTCTTGCTTCCACGGCTTTCTCTCTTTTTATCCTGAATTTCATTCTGTTCGTAAAGGCCTCCAGTAATAAGACTAAGACCCATCCTGAATGAGGTGGGGCACCCCCTAACTGAAGTGGCCGCGTCCGTACTTACACTGGGTTCACACCCACCCACAGGAATGGCTTAGATTTAAGAACATGTTTTTCTGGGGTACATATAGTTTCAAACCACCACACGGGGCCAGAATAGCCAGATCCATCAACACTCGCAACTTCTATGCCATGTAGCATAAACAGCATAGATATAAATAACATCACACACATCCAGATTTGTCCAGACAGACATGAAGATGAGCCCTGGTGATCATTTGGTGGGTGTGAACTACAGACTTAGGTTTCACAGGAAAAGTCAACATTTTCTACTAAATCTATCTCTAATTAGTCTGGAAAAATTAACACTCATGATGTATAGAAGGTGCAATTTAATTTTGGCCATGTAGGAGTATGCATTTTTCAAATTAAGTTTTCACCATGGTAATAGATACACAACAAGGAATTGTTGAAGTCCCATTTTAACTAGTTTCATGTGTATAATTCAGTGATTTTAATTACGCTCACAATATTGAGTGGTGTACATATTTAAAAAAATAAATACTTAAATCTAGAAATCTTATATAAAGTATAAGCAAAGAAGTTCAAGTTTCCTGAAAGACCCCTATATTTAGCCATTTGAAACAACAATAAATGCATATATCCTTTGCCCCAACAATTTTACTTTGGGAGATGTATCCTTCAGATATATTAGTGTATGTATAGAAGTGGCATTTGTGTACACGTTTATTCATTACAGCATTGTTTGGAAATCAGCTCTAAACCATGTATGCAGTGATTTCAGGTAGAGAATTTGGTTATGCTGTTTAGGGAATTTCCCCCTATAAATAGATCAGATTCTGACCCAGTGTCTGCTTTTATCTCTGAACAAAGTTCTGAGGTTGGACAGGACCCTTTGTTGGTTCTTCTGGGAAATCCGTCAGAAAGTTAGCCTATTGTGTAGGGATCGCATGTGCACTGGGAGCGATGGTAGTCTTGACTGACTTTTAATTCTAGAGACTGGAGAGGGAGGATTGGGGGAATTTGCTTTTTGAAAAAACATTCTGTCAGCTGAGGAATTCTTCTTATTGGTTTTCCTTTAAATTGGAAGCAAAAGGCCTAAGCTCTAGACCTTATATCAAAGCCACAATTAGGTACTACAACTTGGAAGGGAAGTTCAAGAAAGTTGATCTGGTTCCTGTAATTCTGAACACACCATTTATTTTTAAAGCAATGTCTGTGTTTCATAATCTGTTTTATAGAAATGTAATTGCTCAGATAATTTGCAGTGTACTGAATTTTGGGGAGACTTGTTACTGGAGAACTAGAACTTCTGATGGTATTGGAACACAGAGTTCCCTGTCTTAAGATTTAAATGCATGGAGCAAAAAAGAGTAGAAGTTAGAAATATAACCATAGAATACCACTTGTCTCTCTAATGAGAAATATTTTCATAGTCATAAGGCAAACACTGATTATCGCGTTAACTAAAAATTGTGATTCAGCTTCTCTCTTGGAGGAAGAAGGTGTGAGTTAAATCCTCATCTGTCATGACACAGGTAGTTGGTAGGCAACATCTAAATGGATCAATCAAAAAAGAGCAATTTAAGAACGTTTTTCAGTGACGTAGCTGCCTGAAGACACAACTAGAAGATTTAAAAGTGGTTGTCTCTTTTAAGGGGGAAGATGGGAAGAGTAAGATAGGGACTCTTGCATTATATCTTGCATTATTCTGTCACTATTTGATTTTTTAAAAAATCATGTGCCCATATTTACTTATTTACTTTGTTTAAAAGTTAAAATAGATCTATCTATCTACCTATCTATCTATCCATCCATCCTCTATCTCCAAGAGAATAAGGGTAAGTATAGTGTCTGTAATGATTATTTGAAATATCCCTGAATGTTACACCTAAAAATATGTTTTGGGGAAACAGGATAAAAGTGAAGTATGTGAATTCTTGGGTGAAACAAAAGGATCACTGCTCTCATCTAGCTTTATTTGGTCTGAATTTTTGCATCTTTATTTCTCTATAGTCCACAGTCTTTCTGATGCCCTGAATCAGGGGTTGGCAAACTTTTTCTGCAAAGGGGCTGAAAGTTAATATTTTGGCCTTTGGGGGTCACACGTTTCAGTCACAACCACTCAGTCTGTCATTGTGGTATGAAAGTGGCCACAGAAAAAAACAAATGAGTGTGGCTGTGTTCCAATGAAACTTTATTTATGGATGGCGAAATTTGAATTTCATATAATTTTTATATGCCATGAAATACTCTTCTGTTGATTTCTTTTTCAGTCATTAGAAAAATGAAAACCATTCTTAGCTTACTGGCCACACGAAAATAGGTGGCAGACTGGATTTGTCCAGCAGGCAGTAATATGCCAACTTCTCCTCTAGATGGAACATATTTGTGTGGTTTCCTCACGTGCATAGCAAAGAGTTTTAGCCATCTAGGCTGCAAAGAGAAATTTACATGGGGTAGGTAACCATCAGTTCCCTCAGCATTCATTTCTGTGAAATTGATCTCTTTGAGGGCTTTGGCAGGCTCTAAAATGTTGAACTGTGGGCTCTCCTTTCCCTCTTCCCTATTCTCATTTATTTTTACTGTCTAAGAATAGAAAAATCCCTGTTAGTGAAGCTATATTTCAGTGAGATACTGCACTGTTGGAAATTTCTTTATCAGAGATAGAAATAATAGAGGAGGTCATTGATGTAGAAAGACATGGGTTCTCTTTGTTCCGGGAGTGTCTGGATTGGGCCCTGGGCTCCAGCAGCTTCTAAGGGGTTGGGTATAACAGCTAATCAGGCCCTGTCTCCATGTGACCAGACCAGGTGCACCCTGGGAGTGAGGTCCTGCCTGCCTCGAAAACATTGCCCCGTGGCCTTCTTCCTTGTTACCAGTAGTTGACTTTGATGGGGAGGAGACAGAGCTTCCCTTAACTGGCTTTGTTAAAGCTTTATTCCCTTAGATTGACCTGTGCGTCAGGTGAGTGAGCCCACCCTGCCCTCAAGCCTAGGGAAAGATGTGTGTAGGAACTCTTTGCAGCACGTTGGGTAAAGTGCTCTTATATATGTGGAGCCCATAGCTAAGAGGGGAGGAGTGAGAAAGAGGGCTGAAGAGGCAGGCAGAGGCCGGATGACAGAACGCCCTGTGTGCCTGTCCAGGAACTGGACCTTGATCCTGAAGTGTGGAAAAAATTTCAAGCAGGGGCATGTGGGCTGCACTCAGATCTGCATTTTAGAATGTATGGGTGGGGGGTGAGATTGGACAGCTTAGGGGGCTATTGCATTATCCAAGGGAGGGGGATAATGAAGTCCAAACTAGATCAATGACAGAGAAGGCTGAGAAGAGGGGACACTGGAGAGATTTAGGAGATGGAAACAGAAGCTCCATGACTGGATGAAGCCAGGTTTTTGGTCTTGGGTATCTGGGAATCATAGTAGCACAGAATGCTGAGGTAATGATAATAAAAGAGATGGGCCTTTGGGTGGGGGTGGGGAAGAGGGGGGCAGTGGGACCTTCAGTTTCAGACATGTTCATTGAGATTCCTGAGGGACACCAAGCTTAGGAGAGAGGACTGGGCTTGGGGCAGAGATTTGAAAGTCATCTGCTGACTGGTTGCTGCCCAAGTTGTGCCTGGAGCTCTTACAAGGGGCTGGTAACCCAATTGCTTGATTGACTTGCCCTACCTCCCAAACAGTAGGCTTTCTGGCCTTATTCTTATCCCAGGCCTTCTGGAGAAGGGACCTGGGGCAAGTCCCTGCCTACAAATGAATGGCAGTTTCTGCAACAAGGGAAGGTGTCTGGGCTAGTCACCCAGCAAAAGAACCTAATCTTGAATGCAGAACCCAGAACCAGTCTAAGGCCAATATCATCACCAAAGCACATAATAAAAAATGAGTGGCCTGTGGCGCCACCCTGAGCCCCTGTTTGGTATTGTGTTGCTGGAGGTTCTGCAGGTTGAGGGTTCTCTGGGCTGGTACTCGAGGTAGAATAATAATTTTGGTTATCACTCTCATCCCTGGATGGCTTAGAAGAGAAATTTAAAATACCATAAACTTTTAGGGCCAAAATGATCTCCAGCCCATTCATTTTATAGATGAAGAAACAAGGGAATCCCAGCCTTCTACTACCATCTCCCTGCAGATATTTCAATATGTTTCCATTCCACAACCAAAAAGGTGGGGGAGATATTAGGTCTAATGGAGTGGCCTGACCATACCTTAAACGTGAACCCAGAGCAAGCAGACCCGGCTGCTAATCAGGGCAGGAACTCTCAGTGTCAGGGCCCCTTGCCCCTGGGTTGTACAAACACCCTGTCTTCAGGCAGCACAGATTTGTCTCTCCTGTCCAACGCGAATTGGGGCCTGCAGAGCCGCCATCCACCGACCCTGATCTAAACTATTGACCTCCCTAGGAGACTGGCCACAGCAGGGTCTCTTCCCCTGTTCTTTTGGACCCTTTGTGCCGTGTAAGAAATAAAGAAGTCATTTGTTAGGAAGGAAGGGAGGGAGGAAGGGAAGGCAGGCAGAAACCAGAGAGCTTGAGTGACTTGTTCAAGGTCACACAGTTCTTTAGTAGCAGGAAGGGTGACAAGTCTTTCTCCTTGTACTTCCCAGAGTGAGGATCTAAATCTGCTTGTAATCCTTATAAAGCCTGGGCCTTAGTGGAGGGGTGACGTGGTAAAAGAAACACTGTCCAGCCCCAAAGCTAATTTAAAGCAGCTCATGTCCAATGCTTAGACTTCTTTAAAACTGTGGAAAGTGCCTAATTACATAAATCACAGAAACCCTTACAAAACCTCCTGCCTTGGTCTACTGCTTCCATTGTAACTTCAGCTTCTCTGTAATTCTCCCAAAGTCTCTCTGAGTACCCACCTTCAGCTGCCTCTCTACCTTCCCACACCCATCCCTCTATTATGTAGCTTGGCTTGTCTCTCTCCAGAAGAAAGAATCCTTCCTCTCTGGGAGTGAAGAGGCAAAGGGGAAATTAAACTGGCAATTACAGGGCTTTCTCTGGCAGGCTGGCAGTGGAGGCAAGGCTGTGGACACTTCCATGATAATATCCTGCCATGTCCTCAGAAGCGTAGCTGGGGTGAGAGGCAGTGAAGATGGGCAGGGCTATATGCCAAAAGTGGAATCCTTTCAACAAACATTGAAGGTCATATATTGACTTGAGAAGTATGAGACAATAATGAAAAGATGTTGAGGGTGTAAGACTCTGGGACACAGAGCAGGTAGTCAAATGGAGACGTTTTTCTTGTTTTGGTCCCTCAGTAAGTGACAATAGCCCGGTTGTGCTCCCCCTTCCCCCATGACCCTGCATACTCCATATCAGAATTCAGCTACACCTCTGTACACCCTCATAGAGGCTCTTCAGTCAGCCCTTAGTGTTGGAACCTCGAAATGGAAGCTTTTCCTTCCCAGGCCTGTTTGTGTCCTGTTATGCTTCCTTCCTAAGAAAGCTTCAGCTTCGGGGAGGGCCAACCTGACATCCTGGTTCACCCTCTAGGTCAGGGGTTCTTAACAAGGAGTCTATGAGCTTGAATTGAAATTCTAAAAATCATTATTCTTGTGGGGACGTGTTGGTGCGGGTGTGATATATTTATTAAATAATGCACAGTATAGTGTGGACTTAGTAAGTGGTCCATGGTTTTCACCTGACTGGCAAAGGGGTCCGTGGAACAAAAAGTTTAAGAGCCCCTGTTCCAGGTTGAGCTGTGGCATTTGGTGGCCAAGGAAGGGTGAATATCCAGGATATCACCTGTGGCTAATCAGGGCGGGCTCTGCCCTCGGGAGAGACAAGTCTGGACCCTGCCAGCGGCTGACCCTGCTGTGCTGTGTGCAGGAGAACTATGGCTGCTAGTGGAGGGAATGGTCACAGAATCATTGCAGCTCTCTCCAGACTCTCTGGAGGGCCTGGCCTGATGGGATTTCAGATCATCTGGCCTATGTTTCTCAGAGGCTCCTATCTATATGAGAGAAATATCAAGGACTGAGCCATAGCTACCTTTCCAGGATAGATAAGCTTTCAAATAGATAAAGAAATACAAATAAGGCCAACAAGTTAAGACACAAATTCTAAATATCTAGGAGATAAATGAGTAAAGCACTTTTATTCAGTCTTATAATTAAAGATTACAGTGTGTCAAATTATAATGGTGCCCTCACACAAAGCCTGCCATGTTCTCACCAAGACTAATCATAAAATTCATCAGCACCATGACTGCGCTGTTGCTCCGTCCACCCAGGGAATGATGCTCACAAATCACAAGTTACTATTTGACATGGCAAGTGGGCGAGAGCAGTGACTCTCTCCTTGTCATTTTCAGCCAGTGATCAATGGGGCATCTTACTGAGCTCTTATTGTTAAGCAGCAGGCATGGTGGAAGTGATAATTGCCTCCTATTCCTTGGATGCATACAGAGTGAAGAGGAGAAGATGAGAACAAGGTGTGTGCAGCTATCAGATAATGGAGCCGAATAGCACAAGGACCCAGTTGATGGACAATCTATTTCTTCATTCATTTAACAAATACTTAATAGATTTATGCTATGCACCAGGCCAGGTTCTACACACCAGACATAGAGCATAGAGGAGAACAAACTCTCTACTCCTATAGAGCATACCTTCTAGTAGGAGGAGAGAGATCCAGAGAGGTAAATATGTGGCAAATAGTAGTGATAAGTGATAAGAAGAAAAATAAAACTGGGCAAGGGGAGAGAGAGTAATGGGAGACTACTATTTTGGATAAGTGATCCAGGAAGACCTTTCTGACAAGGCTGCAATTGAACAGAGCCTGGAGTGAGGAATGAGAAGGGAGGAGAGCCAAAAGGGTACCTGGGTCAAGGCATTTCAGATGGAGCAATGGGTGTCCAAGGCCAGAGGTGAGAGGGTGGTTGGTGTGTTTGAGCCACGGCACAGAATGAGCCGTGTGTCTGCAGTAGAGAAAGTGCAGGGGAGAGATGTAGGAGGTGAGTCAGAGAAGACAGTAGGGCTGGGCCATGTAGGGCTTTGTGGGCCATTTGGGACTCTGACTCTTTCTGAGTGAGGTGGGAGCCATTGGAGAGTGTTGAGCAGAGAAGTAGCACAATATGAGATAGTTTTACAGGAGCACTGAGCTGTGATGGTGAGAATGGGGAAGGGTGGAAATGGGGGACAGTTGGCGGGGGGGGGGGGCTTATGCTATCCTGGTGAGAGATGATGGTAGCTTGGACCAAGTGGAGGAGTGAGAAGTGGTGGGATTGTGGATCAATTTTTAAAGTCGAGGCAACAGGATCTGTTGAGAGGTTACATGTGCAGTGTGAGAGAAAGAGAGGGGTCAAGGGTGATATAAAGAGTTTTCAGCTTGAGCAACTGAAAATGGAGCTATTGCTGAGGCTTTCTTTAGGTGGGATACAGCTTCAGAAAGGGCAGATCAAAGAGCTGGTACATCAGTGACTCACGGAAGCAAAGATAGAAAATTGGGGTGGATTTGCGGATGCCTATGCCTACTTGTTCCAATGGGGAAGAGTTTGCAAACTGGTGGCCCACAGGTTGAATCTGGCTGGTAGACATGTTTGGTTTGGTCCACAAATGATGGAATTAGTTGGTGATGTTTCAAACACATGTGATTATCTGGATTTCCTACTTTCTCTTAGAAAAGCAGAAGATGTGGCAAACCAGACAACAGCTGGTTGGCGCTGAATGACAGCTAGACCCTTTGGCAGGCTGTGCCCTCCCCAGCGGGCAGTCATGCCCTCTACTCCCAATCACTGGCTGCTAAGCTCTCTGCACCCCCCATTTCCTCATTTGAAAATGAGAATAATAGTAATACCTGCCTCCTAGGGTTGTTAGGAAAATTAAAGGAGATAATCCATGTAAAGCATGAGAATAGTGTCTACTAAGTGTTCAGAAATTTTTGTTATTTTTGTTATTATTATTATCATTACCACCTTTCTGGTCTTGGAGGGATTTGAGTTGCAACTCTTGCAATGAGGATTTCAGAAAGCCGGAGGGTGATTCTAACAGGGGTTGAGAGGTGAGCGAAGTTTCGCTTAATGAATGATGGCACCAAACCAGAAAGCAGGAGGGAAGGAAGCACAGCTCCCAGACACTTAGGAAATTGTGTCCGCGCGAGTGATATCAGCCCCACAAATCAGAGTTCATTTTTTCTCTTCTGCAGAGCTCGGCGCAGCGGCCTGGATCACCCGGTGACTCATCTAACAGCCCCGTGAGCTTGCCCAGCTTGCAGCATCACAAATTACATTTGCAGCCTTCTTATCAGGCAAGCTAGGAAATTAAACCTAAGCGGCTATGGTGTTGCTAAGTAATATGGCTGCGTACACAGGCACCCGAGGCTGAAACCATCACAGCCCCATTAAAGCATCATTTCCCACTGTGGCTAATAAGGTTTGAAACCTTCAAAGGAAACCTGCTGTTCTTTTTTAAGGTCAGAAAGCGGGGTAACTTGGTTATAAGCGAGGGATAGAATTTCTCTTCCTAGATGCTGGGGATGTGTACGTGCGTGCATGCACATGCATGTGTGTTGACATATATTCGAAATCCACAGCCCCATGCCTAAAAGAAGTCAGGGAAGTTTCTCTTCAGAGACAGCCATCCTGCCCTCCCTAGACTGCTGTGCCCTGGCCGTGAGCCCCTGGGCTAATCCTCCTCTGTGTCTGGCACCTGGCCCTCAGGGGCACTTGCTGAGTGCCCATTGGCCTCACTCTTGGCGGGGGGGGTGATGCATCTTAGGGCATCAGGCACCAGGGCATGGGGTGCTCCTGGCAGTATTTTCTTCCAGGGGCTCTCCCTAGAGCCACTAGCGGGACCCCTGGCCTGTGGAATGCTTGGACAGCTGAGCTGGACCTGGATGTAGTTCCTTTCTCTGTTTCTCTTCAGCCAGACCATCCGCACTGACACACACAGTTCAGAGCCGGACGCTACAGCTCCAGAGAGTGGGGCAGTAGCTGAACATCCCCATGGCTCATGCAGGGGGCCTTAGTGTGCACCATCACCCAAGGGTAGCTCTTCTGCAACCCCACGGCTACCGCCCTGTGATTAGGTGTACTCAACGTTTTGGGGCCGAGCTGTCACAAAGTTGGGTCATCGGGGGCCCACGGGCCCTTCCGAGCTCCACTCTCTGAAAGGACTTCCTCCACCTTCTCTGATCTGGCTCCTCTTTAATTAGTAGCCAGCTGAGGATTTCTTGTCAAGACTCATTCAGGTAAGTTGGGCATCACGGTCTCTTCTGCTCGATGAGAAGCTTGTGGGCTTACAGACTCCCTAGAGGAAAATGCCCGCAGCATGGTGGGTGGGCCTGTCCCAGACGCTGCTCCCGCAGGTCCTCTGGGAGCCCTTGATGATCTGGCCTAGCCAGCCTTCAGGCTTCACTAAATAGAAAAATTGGGGGGAGAATTCCAGAACAGCCCTCTAGGATTTGTTGTGTGGTGTGAGACATGGCTGTCCCCAAAGGGGACAAAAACTTTCGGATTGGGGATATCTCCAAATAAAACTTTCCACAATCGACTGCATTCTTTTGCCTCTGTGGGTCTGCCCTAGGCTGGGACCCATTTCCCTGGGGAAGAGTTGAGCTCCGCTAGAACCAGACAGGGGCTACACAGGCTGGCTGTTGGTCTGACTGTATTTCCTACCACCCCATGTACCCCCTTCACAAGGAGGATGACACACACCCTGCTAGGAAACAATATCGACCAAGCAGAAGTCAGATTTCCGTTGGTTTTTTGTTTGTACAAATAATTGAGTTTAGATATTGACATACAATCGATGTCACCAACACATCCCATTTGCAGCACTTTGCAAACCTTGCAAAGCTGTGAGATGTGATTTGTTTTGTGTGAGTCTGCCACGGTGCTTAGGTTCTACTGGTTAGTTTTCGTATAACTCTTTATTGTTGCCAAGTGTTCACACTCCTAATTAACTGCTATGTTAATGAATAAGTTAAATCAAGGGCTGCATGATTTCTATCCTCTCTGCCACTTTATCTATGGGTTCTTTAAGGAAATGCTGCCCATATTGAAATAGTGCCTGTTTCGTGTCTCTGGAGGTCTGTGCCTTGCTTGGTTGAATATCTGCTTTCCCTCAGATATTTCCTGATGACTCATAATGATCATGCTTCCAGAAAGACTTTAAAAGGTGAGTTGACCCCAAGCCAGGAGTCTCCACAGCTCCTTTGACCTTCTTTTGGCTGATTGGTGAGTGGGTAAGCACACATATCTGCACATCTGTGCACTTACCTGTTTCCAAACCCTGTCAAGTCCAGCTGAATTCCCTGGGCTGGTGCAGAGACATTGAGTATGGGCTCTTCTAAGGGGAAGACAGACCATGGCTACCAGTGGCAGGGCTCCAGGATAGGATAAGAACAGCTTCAGGGCACCCTGATTCCCTGAAGGCTTTGGAAGGCTTTTATCTCAGGGTGCTGGCAGTTTGGTTAAGCAGGCTTGTGTTTTTTATTTTTATTTTTTTAAGATTTATTTTTATGTATTTATTTCTCCCCACCCCCTCGTTGTTTGCACTTGCTATGTGCTGTGTCTTTAGAAGGCACCGGGAACTGAACCTGGGACCTCCAATGTGGGAGGGAGGTGCCTAACCTCTTGAGCCACCTCCATTCCCTGCTTTGTTGTGTCTCTCAGTACATTTTTTCTTCTTGTGTCTCTTGCGTCATCTTGTTGTACTTGCCCGTGTCATCAGCTCACTGTCTTGGTCTTTTTCTTTAGGAGGCACTGGGAACCTCTGGCTCCCTCCTTTGTTGTGACCTCATTATGTTTTTTCTTCTTGTGTCTCTTGTTGCGTCAGTTTGCTGTGCCTGCCCATCATGCCAGTTCACTGTCTTCCTTAGGAGGCAACTGGACCTGAACCATGGACCTCCCATATGGTAGGCAGGGCTCAGTCGCCTGAGCAACATCCACTTCCCTTGTGTTCTTGGGGCACTCCCACCTAGTTCAGAATTTTCTTTTCTGCTTCTATTGAAATGTGCTGGCCAAATATAAGGCACCCACCCTTCCTTCCTTCCCTTCAAATGAAGACTGGCAAAAACCCTAGAAATGGCAATGTACTATTAACAGTGGTAGACTTTTAGAAAATAAAAGTTTAAAATTCTGATCATGAAATAGTGCATATTCATGGTGGAAAATGTTGAAAAGATAGAAAATTCACCATAAAGAAAATTAAAACCACTCATAACCCACCATGAACCTATAGATAACCACTGCTAACCTTTGAATCATCTGTTTCAGGATATTTTTCTAGGCACATGTGCACATTCACATTTATGTATATTTGTGTATGTATGTAATTAAAAAAAAATGGAATCATACTATTTTGTAACCTGCTTTTCCTATTTAACATTGACTTATACACAATTTTGCATGTCATTAAATTATTCTACATCATCATTTTGATTGCCTACCATTCATTCATAGTATGGACAAATCCTAGTTTATTTAACCAGTCCCCCTATTATGTGACAAATAGGTTGAGTCTGATTTTTTTGCCATTATAATAATTGCTGAAATGACATTCTTGGGGTTTCCTCTTTGTGTCAGAGTTTAGCACATTTTTCAAAGCCTTTGATTTACATTGCAAAATTACCCTCCTGAAAGGTTGTACATATTTCTGGCCAACTGCATATGGATGCCTTTTATTATAATTTAAAATATATTTGTCAGTTTGATAGGTGAAAAATGGGCATCTCATTGTTAACTTTAATATCTGGATTCCCTGAGGTTAAACATTCTCATTGCGGTTAATTGGCTGGCGGGGATACCCTAAGCTCCCCTCTTCAGGCAATGGAGTTTGTGTCCTCAGTCAGCACTTAGGAAGATGAAATTGAGGTATGCTGCCAAAGAGCTGAGGCCAGTTAAAGCAGTCGCTGTTACCCTTTGGAGCCTAAAGCCAATCTTCCTAAGTGTCTGTTTCCAATCATCCTTGAGTGGGCCTCTTAATCTGAGGGTATCTCGGCTCCTCCAGGCCTCCTGTAGGGCAAAACCGGAAAGAGGCTAATGTAGGGCAGAAGAGGCTGGGGGTGGCTTTAGGGTGCAGACAGGGTGTCTGACCAGCTCATGGTTGATTATCTATATATCCAGCCTCCCCATTTCCTTTCCCTCATTCATGCATTCACATATCTTTCATTGTGTTTTGTGGTGTCTGTTCCCTTAAATAATGGAGCAACAAGAACTTTTGTTCCCAGTATAAATGGCCAGAGTTGACATTTTGAATCTGAGTTCAGTGGATCTTCTGCTATGGGCATGGTTTAGAGATGTAAATACTACCAGGTTTCTCTTGTTTCTAGGTATAGCACACCCACAGGTCTAGGTGAGGAGAGAGGTCAGAGCAGGGAAGGATAGATTTGGGGGATGGTCCTTATAGGCACAGGATACACCCTGAATCAGATCTGAGGACACAGGATGTGTTGGGAGAACCAGAAACCCTGGCTGGGCTTTGAGGGCAAGCTGAAAATCTGTACTCCCTTCACAATACAAAAATGGGCTAAGAACAACTCACTCTAGTTAGAAGGTCCAAAGATGGATCTGAATATAGGAAGACAAATTCATGAGGTGTTTTCCCAATTTGGATAACAGAGTTTATGATGGGAAGAGCAATGGCTGTGGAGAAGGTCTGGGAGGCAGTGAAGTCTGAGGGGATGTTGGCTTCCCTCCAGCTGAAGCAGGTGGTGTGAGCTGCTCCTGTGGAAGGCCGGCTTATAATGGCTCCTCCATCATCCCAAACTGGCAGATGCTCCCAGAAGAGCTGCTGAGGGGTGAGGAAAACTGCATCATTACCTTGGAAAGTGGGAAAGAGAGTAGAGGTTTTATGTATAATTTCTTGTCCTCAGAATCCAAGATGGGTATAAAAGAGCCCAGAGAGGCCATGGACAGGAGAATTAAACATGAATGAATATTGTTATCGAGACACTGGAAACTGAGAGGAATTCCAATGGCATCTTTCACTTTGGTTTTGACTCCAAAGTAACTTGGCCAAAGCTTACTATAATCAGTTGACAGAAAGGGCCCTGGAAAGTGACATAATAACACAGGAATGAAGATTGTTACAGTGGGAAAAGCAGGTTTAGCCTGGGCAAGCTCTAAACTCTTCAGAGGTGATTATCCTGGACCTTACATAGATCTTTGAGAGTTAGAGGCTAAGGTCATCAGAGCATTTTGGTGGGCTTTATACCAGCCCTGCCTGCTGCAAAGGGGTGTGAGTCCTTTGGGAGCTGAATGCATAATGAAGTCAGAGGAGAGAACTTGAGGTGCAGGAGTGGTGGGAGGACACACAGTTGGCTGCCGCGGAGAGGAGAACTGCCTCTTGGAAGTTAGTAGTGTGCCAGCATATATTATTAATCACCATGAAACTGCTTTATGTTTTGCATAGTGCTTTCTTGTAGATTAGACTTGAGCTTCATAATATACATTTTCCACAGGTTTATCAGTCGGTATTTGTACAACTAACTGCTCAGCCTCATGGTGGAGCGGAAGCTAAATGTGTTTTACAAATCATGGCAGCAAGTTTGAGGGATTGGGCATGAATCCTCCAGTCCTGATGGGGGCACTGTGGGGAAATGGTGGACTGAATTATGACAGCGTGAATGACTGTGACTGAAGATCACGGAGTCAGACCACAGTAGACTGTATTATAGAAGCATTGTGTCCGTTCTACCTTGGAGGCACCAAAGCCTTACTTTGTGTCCCTGGGTCTGTGTGTAATGAGAGTGGGACACCCTTTCACTTGGGCGCTATTGTCCTTGTTGAGTGATCTTTGGCAAAGCTCTCCATGTCTTAGTTCTTATTTGCAAAATGAGAAAATTTCCTTGACTCCCTGCAAGGTTTCAACAAATTCCCACCCTGCATCCTCATGACCTTATTAGGGACATAGTGACAAACGTACGTGAGAAGGGCTATTGTTTTATATACTTTTGAGAATTGTTGGGGCTGATGGAAGAGTTTATAAACTAACAGACCATGGAAATTCAACTTGAGAATTTCATTAACCTCTTCAACTACATTGAGGGCAGTAGAGAAGTGTCTTCTCACATGGAACCCCAAGAATTAAAAGAGTGAGTGCTCTAGCTCTTGACACTGATAGTTAGCAGCTGTGTGATTTTGAGTCAGTTACTTAACCCCACTGAGCTCCAGTTTCCTCATTTGTAAAACTGGAATAATACCTTACAGGACTATTGAGATTAGCAAATTCTTGGTATGAGGTGAAATCTTAATAAGTCAATTATTATGACTATTATAATGTTCATTACAAATGCTCTCTTATTGTTACAAGCTACCTTACAACTTACAATTTACAACTCAGGGGGCAGTTTACTTTCATGTTAGGGTTTGTGCTGTGACAATGCCTTTCCCTTGTTTTGAAAGACTCAGGAATGCCCTCACTTTGGCTGAACTTAACTCTCTTTGCCCATGTGAAGATGGGAAGAAGGTGATGTCTTTCTAGTTGTACATACAGTAGGTCTAAGTCATCCTGTGTGTTTGTTGTTTGTGTGTGTGTGTCTGTATATGTGTGTCTGGATGTCTATAGATCCAAGAATAGAGACTGGCTCATGGCTTCTATTTCATGATCAAGATTTTAAAAGATTTTTGAGGTGTCCGGACACAAAACCTCCTCAGTTCTTTCCCTTTACCTAACAAGACTTACTGATTCTTTTGTTTCAACTTCTCTTGACTCTGTGTCTTCTTTCCATTGCCTCAGATGTGCTCAGTTGCTTCTCTTCTCCTTGCCTACAGCCCCCTTTGGATTTGCTCTATTCTGCACACTCCCTGCAATTGTTCTTGCCTGTCAGGCCCCTGGTCCACCTTCATCTGATGACAGCACCCAGACTTTCCTTTGGGAACATATAAGTTAGGAATGCATTTGGCTGCAAATAATAAAAAAGCTGACTTAGGGTGGCTGGAACATATAGGGATTTATTTCACTCACATATCAGTAAGCCTGAAGGTAGGCAACTGCTTGCCCTGATTCAATGTTCCTCTCCTCGTGGTCGCAGCCCCAGGCATCACATCTGTCCTCAAGGAAGCACAATATACATTTATCACTTTTATCAGAAAAGCCAAAGTTTTTCCAGGAGTCCCCAGCATACTTCCATTTATATGTCATTGGCCAGATCTGTTAAGGGTTTCTCTAGCTGCAATGACGATGGGGAAGGCTAGCACTTCATTTCTCTAGCCTTTAAAATGAGATGGGAAAGTCTCAATCCATGTGGTAGAGTTGACCCCCATCTCAGGCATGTAACTGATAACCAATCAAAGCATTGCATCACTCTAGCCAGTGATTAATTCAGGAAAGGGCATATGATCAAAGCCAGGAGAATCAGAGAGGAGACTCAATTCCAGGACTTTGGCTGAAACTACTGAGAAAGACCTTTTGTCTGGGCTTAAGTATTATATAAGCCTAATGCTGCTGGGATCATCAGGTGACCCCACAAGAAAGCCGACCTAAAAATGACTCCAACCCAGAGGAAAGCAGGGTTGAGAGGCAGAGGGAGAATAATGACGATGGCATGGATGAAATCTCTGAATCCAGCCATGCCTGAATCCCTCCTGAACTTTCATTTATGTGAGCCAGTAAGTTCTCTTTTTTACTTAAGCCAATTGGAGTTGAGTTTCTATCTACCAATTTAACCAAAGAGTCCTTACAATAAACTCTCTTGAGGTACTGTGCAAAGCACGCATACCACGTGATTGTGCTTATGTGTTTATATATTAGGATCCCCCAGTAGACTGATGATCTCTGGCCAGGAGCTACATCTTGGTTATCTTTGTGTTCCTAGTGCCCAGTACTGGATATGACACATGATAGGCTCTCAATAAAGGCTTGATTACTGAATGAGCCATGTTTCTCCTCTGCTCCCCATTGCCAGCCACACAAACATCTGGGCTCTGTTGCTTGGCACTCAAGGACTCCCATAAATCCAGCCTCCATCACTCTCTCGTCTCCCACCACCCCTCTCGATACCAACCACAGCTGCCAAAATGCCTCACTTGCCATTTCTTTAACAAGCCACTCTTTTTCACCTGCACATTTCTCCCTATCTTTGCCTTTCAAACTTCTACATATTCAAGAAGTAACTCAGATATTGCTTTTTTCATGGAGACTTCTTTGATCCTCTCAAGTCATAACTCCTGTGGCTCTTGATGATATTCATCAGACACCTGTCGGGTCGCCCTGTGCTAGTTCGTATGTCTTTTATCTTCCCAATTAAATCGTTAGTGTAGCATCTCTTACAGTGCTGACAGGGAGTCATTCATGGAGAGGAGCTCAGGAGACACAGGTGCCTGAAAAGACCCTCCATCAGTGGTGAATTTCCAGCCTACCCCACGAAGGTTTCCTTCCACGGCTATGGTTGGTTTTCGGCAGCTGGCTTGCAGCCCTCTCCAGGTCACTCTGTACCATAGAACCCCTATATTTCTCAAGGCCACATCTTTTTAAACCTTTTCTTCCTTCTTAAAAAAAATTTTATATAAATTTACTGAGGTATAATTGATGTAAACTGCACATATTTGAGGTGCACAACTTCACGAATTTTGACAAACCACAATCAGGATAGTGAACATATCACCAATCCCAGAAGGTTCCTCCGGCCCCTTGGCAAGCCTCCCTCCCTTTGCCTCCAAATCCCCAGGCACCCACTGATCTGCTTTCTGTCACTATAGTTTAGTTTGCATTTTCTAGAGTTTTATATGAAAGTAATCTATAGTATGTACTCTTTTTTGTCCTTTCACTCAGCACAACTGAGATTCATCTATGTTGTTATGTGTAGCAATAGGGTGTTCCTTTTTATTGCTAAATAGTGTTCCATTGCATAGATGTACCACAACTTTCATCAATTCATCTGTTGATGGACATTTGGATTGTTTCAGTTTGGGGGCTATTACAAATAAAGGTACTACAAAACCTTTGTGTGTAAGTGTTTGTATGGGCATGTGCTTTCATTTCTCTTGGGCGAATAGATACTTGGGAGTAGAATGGCAGGTGCATATGATAAGGACACGTTTAACTTTATAAGACACTGCCATACTGTTTTCCAACCTGGTTTTACCATTTTACCTTCTTGTCTTGTTCTAGTTGCTCCATATCTGCCCCACATACATTTTCTGTTCTTCCCCCATATATCAGCCAGTAGCTTTCAAACTTAAAAAAAAAACAACAGTTTTTTTTTTCTTTAAGAAGCAGAAATCTTGTAAAATAAGAAAGGTCATACCTAGTCCCCAGTAAACAAAGCTGGTGCTTTGGTTGAAGGGTCAGGAGAGGTGTGCGGAGCTCAAAGCCCCCGGGGCCCCTCTGTGTGCTCTGGGGCCCAGGGGCACAGAGGGGCAGGATCCTGCTCTGGGTTCCAGGGATGAGTGTGAGTGAGGCTTAGTCAGATTCCACTTTCGGTTGAGCTCTGGGTCTGCAGAGTAGCAGCAGGACGGTGCCGGCGAGGACAGGTCACCCCTTCGCAGTGAGCACGCGGCCGCCAGGGCTGTCCACACTGGCCGAAGGGGCTGAGGCCCTCCAATGTGGACCAGCCACAGCCAGGGCTATGGGGGTGATGCTCCTTGTCCTGGGAAAAGTTCTTCAGGAGATGGAGTGTACCTTCCCACAGCCACGCGTGTCAGTCAAAGTTGCTGGATCTCCAAGACTAATATCAGAAGCTGTGCAACTCCAGATACCGGGAACGAAGAAACAAATTGGGAACATCGTGCACGAAAAAGATTTTAATAAAGATTGAGCTGGCTCCGTGCGTAGATCCTGCCGCTTTTCTTATTGTGATTTTTTTTTCCTTAAATTTTTTTATTAGAGAAGTTGTGGGTTTGCAGAGCAATTATATATAAAACACAGGGTTCCTCTCCACCACCCTATTATTAACACCATGCCCTAGTGTGGAACATTTGTTACAAATGATGAAAGCACATTTTAATAATTGTACAATTATCTACAGTCCGTCGTTTAACTTCAGGATCACTGTGTCATGCAGTTCCAAGGATCTTCTTAAAATTTTTATTCTAGTACCATGTATACAACCTAGCATTTTCCCTGTTAACCACATTCAGAAATTTCAGTGCTGTTGATGACATTCACTATGCGTTGCTACCATCACCACCATCCATTACCAAAATACTTCCATCGTCCCAAATAGAAACTCTGCACACGCTAAGCCTTAACTCCCTATTCCCTCAAGTTATTGTGATTTTGACAATGATGCAGAGCGAGATCGCTCAGACTGAGTCGCAGGCGGTTCCTATTCCTGGCCTCAGCCGGCGGAGTGGAGCCTAAACGGTGGCCAAGAGTAGACAAAGCCCCCTTTCCTGGGGAGCTCCAGGGGGCCCCCTCTGCCTCAGCCTCTCACTGGCCCCTGGCTGAGGATTCTGTCTGCCTGTGTGGCGCTGGAGCAAAGCAGATTCCTGGGCTCCCCAATTTTATTCCTTATCCCTGGGGCGGGAACCCGAGGAGCTGCATTTTTACCAAGCTCTCTGCCCCTCCCTCCTCCACTTCCTCCTACTTTTTATTATGGGAAATTTGGAACATATGCAAAAGTAGACAGAACAGTATAAGCAACCCCATCACCCAGCTGCCACAGTTAGCAATCTGTGAACAGTCTTGTTTCCTCACTACTGCCACTCAGCCTCCCCCCACCCCAGTGTTATTATTTTTTTTTCAGGCATCATCTCTGGAATATTTCATCTGTAGATACATCAACATGTATCTCTAAGAGACAAGGACACTTTCTTTTTCTTTTTTTCAGTGAAAAATCACAATATCATTACTCTACCTGAAAATAGAAACAATAATTTCTGGGTGTTTCTTATGCACCAACGTGAGGACCAATGTTCCAAAACGCTCTCCTTCAACTGAGAGGCCCTGTCCTCCCGTGGCAGGAGCCACACCTGGAAAGTGTTGGGGGATTGTGTGCAATTGAAAAGAAAGAGGGCAAGAGCTCTGCTTCTGGAGGGCCATGCTCACCAGAGAGAGACCAGCATTGACAGGGCTGACAACTTCTGTTGCAAAAGGGCCCCTGGATCTCAGACAGGGGCCCGACCTGGTGCCTCATAGTAGAACCCTTCTATTTGTGGATTTTTAAAATACTAATTTTGTATTTTAAACTAAGGGACAGCAAGATGCCACTATTGAGCCCCCTAGGGATAGTCCCTGGGGGCTACCAGGATGACATCACTCTGCTCCCTGACGTGACCCTCGGTTTCAACTGTCCAGTTAGAACACCCAGGTTTGAGTCGCGGCTCTGCCATTTACGTGCTGTGTAGTTTCCTCATCTGCCTTATAAAGATGACAATACTTGCCCAGTCAGCTTAGGGGTGTATGCTTGGAGTGTTGCCATATGATGTGTTGATGAAAGTGCTAGGGGTGCTGGATGGTGTGGTGATGATGGTCATGTGCCTGCCCCTCCTCAAGGAGCCCACCCAGAAAGCTTTATAGTCCTCTTCTTCACCCCCAAATCTCCATCCCGTTTCTCCCAGGAGCCGAGCGGGAGCCAGCTGGGTTTCCCCAACACCCAGAGCCCCCAAGGCTGGTAGTCAGCGCAGCCCTGCTGGGACTCTTGCCACACCTGCCCCCATCCGGGAACCCTCCACGGGGTAGCGAGGAGCTCCCTCACTGATTGTCTTCCACCCTTTGCTGGTGAAGGTGCCGCTTCCCACACAGAACCAAGATGGCTTTGGCCTTGGCTAGCCAGGTGTCCCTTGATTCCAGTGTGAGACAGGAAGTGGGGGAGGCTTCCTGAGGGAGCCGTGAGTCACCAGGATCTTCTCTTGCTGTCTCTCCTCAGAGGTGAACGCTTCTCAGTAGTAAGTGACCAGGATGACCAGGCGGCATCCATTGCATTGAAGCCAAGGCCTCAAAGTCTCCCTGATAACAGCTCTTTTCCTCTCAGCATGGCCTGGGCTGTGTATAGATTGTGACCAAAGGAGGGGCTGGTGGCTTTGAAGGCCTGAGGACAGAAGTCCCAGGGCCTCTAGCCCATCATTTTTCTACCTTCTTTTAGACGCTTGGGAGGCCAAGGTGCATCCTCAAAGGCCCCAGTCCATCCAGGAGCAGTAGGTTGCTAGCTGGCTGGACATTTTACCCCTAGAGCCAGGAAGTCTCCCTTCCTCTGCCCTCCTGGTGCTCCAGCGGTGGTTGATGAGAGGCCACTGGGGCAGGCTCCTCAGCACAGAGACCTTTGGGTTTGTCTGCAAAGGTCTCTGGTAAATGCTTGGTGAAAACCTAGTTATGACTTTGGGGATTTGGTGAGAGGGAGCGTGAGCTGTGGGGGAGACAGCCTTACCTTTGGAGTCGGGAGGTTCTGGGTTCCACTCCCTGCCACGAGGGCATGGATTGGTACAATTATCATAAAGGGAAGCTTGACAACATCTGTGGTAGGTTGAATTATGTACCCCAACAAGCAGGTGTTCTT